>JAODAL010000579.1:0-294784 GCA_025379985.1 Phyllomedusa bahiana
GCTCCCCCCCGTGGCGTTCGCCCGGGGGGAAAATGACATGTAATTTTGCGGGGGGAAACGCGCCCTAATTTGAAAAGTTATGGGCCGGTGAGGTGCCGGACCCCCGCTCACCCCCCCGCTCCCCCCCCCTTTCCACACGGCGTATTGCGGGGATAATTACGTCCCGCGTTAAGCCCGTGTGAAATGGCCAAATTTACCCCTAAAATCGTAGACCACCTATTTAAAATCCTAACCGGACGTTTTTGGGGTAACCCCCCCAAGTCATTCCCCCAAAAGTTTTAAGATGATCAAGAGGACCGAGATTTACCATGTAAATGATCTAAATTTAATACATAGTGCTACATTTAAATACATTTTTATGAAAATGTTTATATAAATATCATGAAAATATAGCCATTTTTAAAAAAATTATAAAATTTATATTTAGGTATTTTAAAACCAGTGTACTGCACCCCGCTGGCCATTGCTTCTTTACTGCGGCGGAAACGCCACAAATTTTTTACATGTCACTTCCCCGTGTACATTACATTTCGGCGGGAGAGGAGGGAAACCCTAGTTATTATAAAAATTGGAATCCGAAGTCGCCTAAATACGGCAAAAGACGCCAAATTTAAACCCCGTGTGGACTTTCCTTAGGGCATGCCCCCTTGGCACGGTTTGCGGAAATTTTTTAAAGACGGTTTGGGTTTTGCAAACGTTGAAAAACGGCCCACAAATTTTAAACAGGCCACTATGGAAAACCCGTGAGGCCGAAAAAATTGTCATTTTCTTTTCTTTTCGGAGGAAATTGAATGTAAGGGGAAGGGGGGGGTTTTTCTCTGCTTATGGGAAGCCCCGGTATTTGTCCTGTCCGTGGGGACGCCCCCTTTAGGATGCAGATTAGTTTCTTTTGGAGGCAGCAGGTTTTTTTTGGAGCAAATTATTAATTTTATTAAGAAAACGTTTCCCATGAAAAAAAAGAGGGAATTCAAAGCAAAGGGGACATAGGTTAAAAAATGGGGGACTGTGCCCCCAAAAAGAGGGAACTTGGGAGGTAGAGGGGTTTCTATTTGCGTTGCTGTTTATAGTGGTCTTAAAAGGTGGGGTGTGCTGCGTTGTGTCCATGCAGTTCCCAGCACGAGAGATACAGGCTAGAAAACATGTGTATACAAAGAGTTTCTTGTATAGATTCATATTCCATTTTTATGGGTTTCAAAGTCTTCATATACTTTAACTGTTCCTTTTTTAAACACTACATCACAAATTAAGGGGGTTGTCTATACAAGGTTGCTTTTTATGTTAAGATTTGCAGAAAAAAGTCACTTTGCAATATTTGACCCTTAACAGCTTCCTACCCATTCTGAGATATCCCCTCTTGTATGGGCTGCATCAGCCTCTCAGGTCACTATAGCTACAGACCTGTTTAATCTCTCAAGATAGACTGCCAGCGCTGGTTGCTATAGCTACAGACCTGGCTTCTACTGCAGCCTAGTAGAAGCCAGTAAACACGCCCCTGAATTCAAAATGAAATCAAGAAAACAGGACTGAGGTAAGATGAATCAATGTAGTGAGACAACCCCTTTAAATGTATTTTATTGATATTTTAGGTGACAATGCTACACAAGGTAGAAAGGATTTGTGAAGTGTAAAAAAAATGATACAAGCTTTTCTAAATTTTTGCAAATGAAATTTGTTACATTTGAAGCATACATAGGTACAGCCTGGGTCTATAGAAGGATATGGACACCATATTATAAATTTGTACAAAACAGATCTCTAATAGAGTCATCATAGTGAAGACTTACATGAAGGCATTCTTAGTAGCCATTTGCTCATACCTACATACCTTCATTAAAATAAAAAAATATATATTTTTCAATGATCCAGAATCCCGATCCACAAACCTGCATGCTAAATGAAATTTGTTATATTCCTAATCATGATAATCCTCCATCATGGTTTCATAGGGCTTACTGTGTAGTCATCTTGTCAATAGCAAAGAGAAATAACCCTCAGCGTGGTAGATGTTGAATCTATCACCCAGGGTTCATAGATCTGTAGTATACGATCGAGGTTTAAAAGATTTATGCTCTCCTAGGCATTCAGCTTGCTGCTTCTCAGAGGACCTGTCTGTTTTCCTGACATGCTTATTTTGTTGCAAATACTTGTAATCTCCATGAAACAACAATGCTGCAGAATATTTTCCTAGAATTCTCTATTGTGCCATTCAATTGCTATTTCTTCTGGAAATACATTGAATGAGATGGGCCCCTAACAGCTAATGACAGGAAACTGCAGCATACTGTAAGTACCAATAATTAAAGGAACGGTCAATAGCACCATAGATCAGAGAATACACACAGAAGTGCTAGATACAAGAAAGATACCAATGTGTTATGCGCTAGAAAGAAATACAACGGGGCCCATTTATTATGGCTATTGCGCCAGAATTGTGGCTTACATGCTGTATACCACATTTATTAGGCTATGTCTACACGGCATAGCTTTACCATTGGATTTTCAGTGTAATCAGTATTTTGAATCCGCCAAAAATCCGAAAATACACTGTGCTGCATGGATTTTTTACCATCTGGTTTAAAATCCGGCGGAATATGTAATATGTTGTATATTTCGCCGGATTCTGCTTGAACTTGCCGTCGCTTACATTGAACGTACGGGGCTGACAGCAAAGCCGAAAACCGACCATGGCTTTTGCACAAATCTGCTCCAAAAATTACGGTCCTGCAAGTGTCAAAATGCCTTCAGATTTTGGACGCCATTTTGACACTTGCCGTGTAGACTTAGGTGTTTTACACAGTTTTTAAACACTTCTGTGTCCAATAAATGTAATATGTAAAGAATCCAAGGAACTATTGTGAAGTATTTATTGTAGATCCAAATGACAATAAATATTAATGATGTATAAGGGTATGTTCACATTGCTTATTGCTGGCATAAAGTGGCAGGTCCTGTGCCCTCCACTATATACCCGTTGCTTCAGAAGTATGCGCTGTTGCGTACTTCTGAAGCGCTCCCACTGACATACACTTTCCCCGGGGTGTAAATGTCAGGAAGAAGTGACACGTCACTTCTTTCTCCAGGGGCGTAAAATGCGTCAGAGAAGACGGCATTTAATCATAGCTCTCAACAAGTGCTATGAATTACCGTATTTGTGGGGAGTAATTCTGGCGTATTGCAGCGCAATTACACACTGAATTAAGCCCCGCAAATATGCCATGTGAACATAACCAAACACATAATCACTTGCATGAGTGACTCTCATTTTAGTGTATTTCAAATGGATTAGTAGAGACGCCCATGTTCAGATGCTTTAGATGTGGTAAAGGTAGAAACAAGGACCGCCGCAGACGCCATGTTCACAGCAGTAAAGACAAGCCTGAGTGAAGCGACAGTCAAGCATGTGTGCTGATGGTTAATTCTAAGGCTATGGGCATAATGGACATAGCTGAGCATGCTTAACCGCAAATCCATTCAAGCTCCTGAGATTAATGGGTTTTTCCCATCACAACTTCCAGGTTAGGAGGTGGGAATGAACCAGCCACAGAAAACAGAGAAGTGGTCGCACCTGTATGGCACTCACCATTCTGTTCCATATACAGCGGAGTGAGGGTGCTGAACTCGGAACTCCCATAGAACAGATTAAAGACAGCTGTACATGCGCGGCCACCACTCCATTCTGCATAAAGAAATTTGGGGGCCCATTTTTCAGATAGATGCAGTCAGTGTCGGACTGGGGGGTCTGGGGCCCACAGGGGAATTGATCTTGGGGGCCCACCCTACTGTACATGAAAATATTACCGGCCACTCGGACAAAAAATACGACCATTTTACCTCTTTAATACAGTGTGCAAACAGAACTGTATTGTGTAGTACAATGAAAGAATTCAACATATCTGTCTGTCTCACACGTCTGTCTGTTAGCATATCATAGACACTGGGCTAAGAAGCTCCATCCATACCCCCCTCCCCCCACATTCAATATACCCCTCCACCCACTTTAAAATATCCCCTCACCCCACATACAATATCCCCCCACCCCACACACAATATCCCCCTCCACCCGCATACAATTACCCCCGCCAACCCGCTCAATATCCCCCTCCACCGCTTACAATATCCCCCTCCACCGCATACAGTATCCCCCTCCAACCGCATACAGTATCCCCCTCCACCCGCATACAATATCCCCCTCCACCGCATACAATACCCCCCCACCCCCCTTTACAATACCCCCATCCACCCACATACAATCCCCCCATCCACCCACATACAATACCCCTCCACCACATACAATACCCCCCCCCCCCCATAAAATATCCCCCCCCACCCACATAAAATATCCCCCTCCCCCCCAAATAAAATATCCCCCTCCACCCACATACAATATCCCCTCCACACATACAATATCCCCCTCCCCCCACAATACAATATCCTCCACCACATACAATATCCCACCTCCACCCACAAACAATATCCCCCTCCACCGCATACAATTGCCCCCTCCACCAACATAAAATATCCCCCACCACATACAATATCCCTCCACCCACATTACAATTCCCCTCCCCCCACTTTCAATATCCCCCCCCAAACGTTTCCCTTGGTCACGCCCTCACCACCTTCAAAAAAAAAACCCCAGAAAAGAAAGTAAAAAATTTGTAACTCCTATCACAGGGTCAGGTGTTCCCTCACTTTTACAAACAGGTAACATGTACGCTGCCTGCCACTATATAACACCATATAACATACAAACAACCCGCCATATAGGACCACATTAGGGTCAGACACCAGCTCAGGTATAACCTCAACAACACTGCCATATAGAGACCACTAAAGGTCAGGACACCAGCTCAGGTATAAATTTACAACCCCCCAATATAGAAACCACATAGAGGTCAGACACCAGCTCGGTATAGCCTTTCAACACGCCATATAGAGACCACATAGAGGTCAGACACCACTCAGGTATAACCTACAAACCCCCATATAGGGGCCCACAAGAGGTCAGCAACCAGCTCAGGAATAACCTACGACACCGCCATATAGAGACCACATAGAGGTCAGACACCAGCTCAGTAAAAAACCTACAACACCACCATATAGAGTCCACATAGTGTTCAGACACCAGCTCAGGTTAAACCTTACACCACCTCCATATAAAGACCACATGGAGATCAGACCCCAGCTCGGGTTTATAACCTACAAACCCCACCATATGGGAGACCACATAGAGGTCAGACACCAGCTCAGGTATAACCTACAACACCCCATATAGAGTCCACATAGTGATCAGACACCAGCTCATGGTATAACCTACACACCTCCATATAAAGACCACATGGAGATCAGACACCGCTCGGGTATAACCTACAACACACCATATAGAGACCAAAGATGAGACACAGCTCAGGTTAACACCTACAACACGCCATATAGAGACCACATAGAGGTCCAACACCAGCTCAGGTATAACCTACAACACCGCCTTTATAGAGACCACATAGTGGTCAGACACCAGCTCGGGTATAACCTAAACACCACCATATAGAGACCACATAGAGGTCAGACACCAGCTAAAGGTATAACCTACAAACCGCCATTATAGAGCCCACAATAGAGGTCAGACACCAGCTCAGGTATAACCTACAACACCGCCATATAGAAAACCACATAGGGGTTTCAGCACCAGCTCAGGTATAACCTACAACCCCGCCATATAGAGACCACATTGAGCTCGCACCAGCTAGGTATAACCTACAACACACCATATTAGAGACCACATAGGGGTCAGACACCACCCTCAGGATAACTACAACACCACCATATAGAGACCACATAGAAATCAGACACCAGCTCAGGTCACATCACATTACAGTGAATACAGCACTGATCCAGTATAGAAGTAAAATCAGGGACTCACCGGAGATGTCAACTGATGAGTCGTTCTTTTTCCCTTGTCTTCTGCATCTGTTCCACACCGCCATGATGACTTGTCCCGGCCACCATCATCCCTGCAGAAATTACACACAAATATCTTAGAATCCCCAATTTTCCAGCATTTCTTTACCATTTCCCACCTCTGTACAAATACCCGGGGTGGGAGAGCGGTACAAGCCATAACTTAGAGGCCTAGTATCCTAAGGGGTTGAGGGTGGGGATAGGACTAACCCCCTGGAAAATAATGCAGGAGTATACAGGCAGTTAAGGCCCTCCTTTAGGTAGTATACTGGCAGTTTAGGGCCTCCTTTAGCTAGTGTGCAGGAAGTCGGGCCCCCTTTAGCTAGTGTGCAGGAAGTCAGGGCCCCCCCTTTTAGCTAGTGTGCAGGACGTCAGGGCACCCTTTAGCTAGTGTGCAGGAAGTCCCGCCCCCCCTTTAGCTAGTGTTGCAGGAAGTCAGCCCCCCCCCTTTAGCTAGTGTGCAGGAAGTCAGGGCCCCCCCTTTAGCTAGTGTGCAGGAAGTCAGCCCCACCCCCTTTAGCTAGTGTTCAGGAAGTCTGGTCCCCCTTTAGTATTTAAGCAGCCAGGGCCCCCTTTATGTAGCCAGGGCCCCCTTAAAGTACCCAGGCCCCCCTTAAAGTACACAGGGCCCCCCTTTAGTTAATCAGGGCCCCCCTTTAGTTAATCAGGGCCCCCTTTAGGTAGTCAGGGCCCCCTTTAGGTAGTCAGGGCCCCCTTAAGCAGCCAGGCCCCCTTTAGGTAGTCAGGGCCCCCCTTTAGCAGCCCGGGCCCCCTTTATGTAGCCACGGGCCCCACTGTTAGCCAGGGGCCCCGAAGAAGCCAGGGGCCCACTGAAGTAGCCAGGGGCCCCACTGTTAGCCAGGGCCTCCTGAAGACAGCCAGGGGCCCCCTGAAGCAGCCACGGGCCCTACTGTTAGGGGCCAGGGGCCCCTGTTGCCAGGGGCCTCCGAAGCAGCCATGGTCCCAATGTTAGCCAGGGCCTCCTGAAGTAGCCAGGGGCCCCACTGTTAGCCAGGGGCCCCTGAAGTAGCCAGGGTCCCACTGTTGCTAGGGGCCCCTGAAGTGCCAGGGTCCCCACTGTTTGCAGGGGCCCTGAAGTAGCAGGGGGTCCCCACTGTTGCCCGGGGCCCCTGAAGTAGCCAGGGTCCCATGTTAGCAGGGGCCCCTGAAGTAGCCAGGGTCCCCACTGTTAGCCAGGGCCCCTGAGTAGCCAGGGCCCCACTGTTTGCCAGGGCCCCCTGAAGTAGCCAGGGCCCCACTGTTTGCCGGGGCCCCTGAAGTAGCCAGGGCTCCCATTTTGCCAGGGCCCCCTGAAGTAGCCAGGGCCCCCACTGTTAGCCAGGGGCCCCCTGAAGTAGCCAGGGCTCCACTGTTTGCAGGGGCCCCCTGAAGTAGCCAGGGCCCCCACCTGTTTGCCAGGGCCCTGAAGTAGCCAGGGCCCCCCTGAAGTAGCCAGGGGCCCCTTATGTAGCCAGGGGGTCCATTAGGTAAATTAAAAAAAATTAAACAAACATCCACTTAAACCCCGCGCCCGCTCCAGCTCCCGCCGCTCCGTGCTGGCGCCGGGCCTCTAGTGCTGCCCTGCATAGGCAGCGCGGGTGATGTGACGTCACCGCGCCGCCTACGTCAGCGGGAGGGCGGCGCCCGGCAGCCTGAAGGCCTGGCGTCTTCAGCCTGCCGGGGAGAGCAGCGGAGCGCAGCGTAAGTGGCGTGCGCCTCCGCTGACACCGCGCCAGCCCCAGGAGTCGGGGACATTAGTCCCCAACACCCGGGCCGGTCTCTGGGCGCTCGGGACGCAGGTCCCGGGCACTCAGGGACCGGATGCGCGGACGGGCCCGGGGAGCGACGGTACTGCCTCTGGGGCCCCACAGCAGCTCGGGGGGCCCACCGGGGGATCCCCCCGGTCCCCCGGCGGCCCAGTCCGAGCCTGGTGAGGTCCCAGAGGTGAGACCTGTACCTATCAGACATTTATGGCATATCTTTTCAATATGCCATTAATGTCGGAGATGGGAATACCCTTTAAGCAGTATATCGCAGTAAGGAGGAATAGGAAAATCAATACCCTGTTCAAGTGATTGGTGGGAGTCGCAGAGGTCAGGCCCTTCAGCCATCAAACATGTCTCCCCTATACTGTGGATGTGTCATAAATGTCAATAGTGGGAGTAATACATTTTTAAGGGTTGACTCTTATAGAGAATCAATGTCAGAGAGGGTGTTCCCCTTATTCAGACCATTCTCTGTAGTCAAAACAAGGCTAGACTGGGCCCATCCGTGTATCAAATAGTTAACTATTCATGTGAATGTAATATACGCACCTGCTCTGTTCCTGCAGCATCTTCTAGCCACTGTTGTGCTAATGCTATGGATGGGCAGCAAGTGTATATGGTGTTTAAACCTTCTGACCACAGCAGGAGTGTGCTTAGCAGGCAACCTGCATAGCTGGCTATTCAGCCAAATAAGAGTCTTAATTAGCAGACCACTCTGTGACTTGGCTCTCTGCTTTATTCCGCTCTGTCCTTTCCTCTCTGCCAGTTACTGTGTCTCTGGCATGTGTTTGGAGTGTATACTGTGTGTGATCTGACTATACCTGACCTCCCTTATAGAATACCCTTGCTTGGCTATCTGGATATGATCATGGACTGATTTAGCAGTTGTTGCCTGTCCCTCTTTCTGGTTGTACTCTCATGGTAATTTCAGGTTTGGGTATTGGTTCTTGATTTGACATTGTCACATTTTCTGACCACCTGGTCCTCACTTTGGGATTTTTTGGACTCTCTCTGCCTCTCTCTTTAGCCTGTCAGCTCCACTAGTCAGAGGCTACTCTGCAGATGCAATCTGGGAATATTTAGCAGCAAAGTCCAGATCCTTGTATGAGGGTCAAAGGGGGAACACCTGCATTTCCTTAGACTCTGCTGAACAGAGTAGCCAGTGGCAAGACTGACTATGGAAGTGCATTTGCTTGACAGGCACTTCCTTACAGCTGGTACATAACCCTACTTTTCCCCTGCATAATTTTGTGGCTTTCCCAACAATAGCAGCTGATTGCTGGTCATTGAAAAAGCCAGACCTGTCCCAAGCAGCTGATCACTGGGGATTGAGGAAGCTAGATCTGTCCTAGTAGCTGATCGCTGGGGATTGAGAAAGCCATACCTGGCTTCAGTAGTTGATCACTGGGGAGGAAACCAGACCTGTCCCGTGTTGCTGATCGAATGGGATTGAAGGAACCATACCTGGCTTCAGTAGTTGATCACTGGGGAGGAAACCAGACCTGTCCCGTGTAGCTGATCGAATGGGATTGAGGGAACCATACTTGGCTTCAGTAGTTGATCACTGGGGAGGAAATGAGACCTTTCTCGTGTAGTTGATCAATGGGGATTGAGGGAACCATACCTGGCTTTAGTAGCTGATTGCTTGAGAGGAAACCAGACCTTTCTCGTCTAGCTGATCAGTGGGGATTGAGGAAGTCAGACCAGTCCTGAGAAGCTGAACCCTGGGGATTGAGAAAGCCACACCTGGCTTCAGTAGTTGATCACTGGGGAGGAAACCAGACCTGTCCCGTGTAGCTGATCGATGGGGATAGAGGAAGACAGACCAGTCCTGAGTAGCTGGTCGCTGGACACTGAAGAAGCCAGACCTAATAATCAAAGTGTAGAGAATTCAATAAAAAATGTTTTTGTTTTTTTGTCTTATGGCTAGAGACTTGCCTGCAATGTGTGTGATTTCATTATAACTAAAAAACAGGAGACAAAAAAACTATGAAAGCAACCCCTGGTAAGAAGTAGTAGATTTAAGTTCTTCCTTTTAGCGTTTTTTGGTTTTGTGTAAGTAAATTGGTTAAATAGTATTTTGTTAAAATCTTTGTTTTCACAAAGATGTTTTCACTGTGCTCTTAGGGACTCGTCGTTGCACAGTGCCTCCACCCCCTGCCTCTTTTTTTTCCTAGGGAGCTTTTAGGTTCTGAGAGTTAGCTAAGGCACAGAAACCGGTTCCATGGCAACAGGAAGGAAGGTAATTTGGATGCAAACAAGTTAAGCCTATTTTACCCTTTCATTTCCTAATCTGTATTTTTCATTAAATCATATTGCAATACGCAACAACTCAACACAAATTAAAATAATCACGGGTCTCCTTTTACTACAAGGCATAAGGACCTAGAATCAGTATTTGGATTTACCTTAGACTCCTATATAGGCTTTGCTTTTAAGGGCCCAGTCTTAATCAGGACATAATATCATTAGGGTCAGAAGACAAGCTCACCCACAGATGGATATAAGTTGTCTGTGTTCATCTTTTAAGCTCATTTATAAAGAAACTTGGTAATACTTGTTGTAAATTGAAGTTTTCTCATAATTTCCCATAAAAGTAATTGTGCATATTTTTTTTTTTTTTACCTTTTTCTGGATCAACACTGTAGGATAATGGTGGACTTTTTATTAACCTATTCTACTTTAAAATTGGTTGTAGTTCACAAGCAGGCACATTTTTTTAGACACTGGAAAAGTTTAAAGAATTAAACAATTAAAAGTAATAAGGCAATTTCTTGAAAAACATCCCTGTGAATCTCAAATCAGTTCAGCAAAAGGTAATTCATTATCAGTGAACATACTTAAAGGGGTTTTCTCATCACAAGCTTTCACAGACTTGAACTGTTTCTGTCTCTCACAGCTTTATATCCAGGGGCATGTCTCTCCTCCCAGTAGGCATGTCTTCCCTCACTAAAGAATGGTGACA
The DNA here is from genome assembly GCA_025379985.1 of Phyllomedusa bahiana. NCBI lineage: Eukaryota > Metazoa > Chordata > Amphibia > Anura > Hylidae > Phyllomedusa > Phyllomedusa bahiana. The sequence goes on from JAODAL010000579.1 coordinate 10,690, forward strand.
TCATCATTCTGTGTGAGCAGTGGGAGAGAGAAGATGTCACGGCTCTGCAGACCTCCTACAATAGTCAGTTCTCATGTCTACAGAGCTGTCACTTTCCTTCACAAGCTCCGTGTATCCAGAACACCTGCATTGGTGTATGCAGTTATACATACAGCCTGAACTGATGAAACAAATGTGAGAAATGCAAACTGCTCCCCCTTCTGTTATCAGGCAGGAGGTGGAGGTGGAGCAGACTGTATAAGGCTGTGTTATATGGTTGGAGAGAGTGAATCCAGCAGCAACAGACTCAGTAATTGCCCAGATCCTTCACATAGAGCTGGGAGATGAGCATAGAGAGGAGCTCAGACAGCTTTATTATACAGACAGAGCCAGCTTAGAAAGCTGAGGCAGCTCAGTTTACTTTCATTTTCCACACTCCAGAGGGGAGTAAGCACAGAGTGGAGGCAGCCAATCACAGCACAGAGGGTGTGTGCTGACCAGGGGGCGTGTCCCAAAATGGCTGAACTGAATAGCAGACAGTCAATCACAGCAGAGGGGGCGTGGCCTGACCTCAGGCTGCTGAATTAGCTCTAGACAGACACAGATTCGCTCATATCTGCTATACTAATTGATTTAGGTAATGCAAACCAATTTCAAAAGTGCTTATTTTTACTGTCCCCATCATTAGAGATATGATCTTTGTAGTGAGAAAACCCCTTTAATGACAAGCTTGTGAAGCCTGATGTTCCTGTACTTAGAACACCCATTGAAGTAAACAGAGAGCATGCATGGCTACCTCGCAGTTTGCTGCATGGATGGTGGTGATAGGGCCCATATTCTTGGTGGTCGTGTCTGTCCGAAATCTATGGCATATCCTCAGGATATGCTTTAAATGTATGAGGTGAGAGTACTCTTTAAATGGGAAAAATAACTCCAATGATGCTTGATCACCAGTGATATCTCAAAAGAAGCAAGCTTAGTCTTCAAACTAAAAAACTAAAATAGCTCAAAATAGCTGATCACAGGGCTATCAATAGAGCCATCCACCATGTGAGAACATTAAAATTAATTAACTTGACTGGACTTGGTGGAAGGAATTGCCTGGTGCTGAACTAATTTGGAATTGACATATTGATGTTTTGTAATGAGAATCTGCTTTAGTGTCTTCGGTCTGGGTGTTATTGTTTTAGCTCTTCTTTGTAAAGAAATATTTATTGGTTACTAGTTGTTTCTATTTGTATTAAATTTGGAGGCCATTCTAGGCCTATTCATATCAGGTTTTGGGCCTCTAACACAAGTATCCATTGGGATACCTCAAAAAAAGGATCATAGTATGGTCACAGTAGAGCCATAAGAGATAATTTAGGTAGACAAAGTCTCTTATGCACTATGTTTTCTCTATCTCTCACATATTTTTATAAGCTTTATGTGTTGGACACAAAACTGTTGTCTAAATTTTTTTCTTCTCTAGCCATATGAAGCATATACTAGTGGAAAATGGAGCAAATGTAGTCCAAGTGAGACTAGTTTTGCCCTGTTTCCTGTGGTGTCATCATGGTATACATCCGGGATACTTTTTAAGGTACCCCAACAGATTCCTTTGATGGTGGCCCAAAAAATAATGCAAATAGTGGCTAAAAGAGGTATTTTTCTGTTTGGTCTATAGGCTTGAACTCATACTGATACCATAAACTATATGGGTGCTCCATCTCCAACATATACTGCAGCCAAACCTCTTAGCTATGTTGCATTGCTCATTCATGAACAGCTTATTTGTTTCAGTACATATTGGCTGTTTATCATGCACAGGTTAGTTTTTATTTGAGATATCATGGGGAATCTTAAACTTCTGTGTTGGGACTATATTCCAGAGATTATCATTATTTTCTATTTTAGGTAGCAAAAATAGTTTTATTCACTGCAAATAGCATCCAACAATATTAATTATTTCTGCAATTATACAAAGTACAGTGTACAAAACAATCTATCTCTCTGTGATTTAATCAGTTTAGATGTTTTGTTGAGAAGTGTTTCAGTTTTTATTGGAATAATCAATATTTCCAGATCCTTCAATATAATTACTGCAATAACCATATGCAGAAATACCCTCTTCATTTTATCATTATTGTAACGGATTAGAAAAATCATAGTTCAGTTGTCAAAAGTTACTTCAGTAAATTAGGGGGTATATTTAAGAGCAGATGCTTTGGAATCTGGATGCAGAGAGTATGTTGAAGGTAACATATTTGAACAGATGCTTATAGCTGGTTACTAAGTTGGGTATTTATTCCTAATGAAATACTAATGTTAGCTATTTACACAGCTCAGTCACATTATTATGACCACTTCCTACTCATGAAGGAAATCATGTGTCTTTGCCTTGCTTGGTGGCTAAGGTGGGAACGACTGTCTGCACACATATCCTTTGTTGCTGTCATGGGTAATGGGAGTGATTTTTCAGAGTTGCATAAAGGGATGATTATTGGCTTTGAGGCCAAAAGTGGCAGTATTTGTGAAACTGAAGTTTGTGAACTGCTCACATGCTGCCGTAAAGAAAATGTATCGTGAGTAGACAAACTGCACAATGGTGAATAAGCAAAGTGGAAACTACAGAGCACCATGTGCTATCATTATGAGAGGTAAACTTCAACTATGAAAGTGCACGAGGCGGACCAATGTGCTACAGTAGAAGAGCTCACCTCCAAAACGAACAAGGGGACTATCAGACGTGTGTCTAAAACAAGTGTTCAACACCAAGAGCTCTTCAGCAGCAAAATTTGTAGATAAAGAATAGAGTGCAAGCCCTCAAGATCAGGATCACGGTCTAGTAATACTATACTATATGTATAAAACAAGTGTTAAGCAAACCATACTGCGTTTTTGGAACACAAAAATGTCCAAACCATCTTTATTATTAAAAGGACATACCACCGCCGACCGCACGAATGAATGAAAAGCCAAGTCACATTTTTACATATATCAAAATGAAGTTCATCAGCATGAAGGTAGTGGAGATCTGGATTTTTCAATAAAATGTCTTTATTTCATAAGGATTAAAAGATCCATGAACAGAACATATGACACAGCATCCACACTGACGTGTTTCGGGAAGGTCTCTTAATCATAGCGTGAACTTACTGGTTAACCCTTCTCTTTTTATAGCGCAAGTGAGCACCTGATTTAATCAAGTAAATTATTTAACAGATGGAAGACTCACGAATTAAATGTGTTATCTTAAACATGTTAAAAATTCAGGAAAAACCACCCCAGATAATTGTGTACAAGAAATACATATATACACACCTTATCAGTATTGATAAAGGATGTCCTGCCTAATATTCAAACCCAAAGGAGCACGTGTGGCTAAATGAAAAATCCAGTATGCTTCTCTGCTGAGAAGATTCTTACGCCGCTTCCGGTAGAAGCACACAAGGGAAGTGAACCCGAAGCGCATCATATCTCCTGTGTTGTGGCTGGTTCACTGTACTGCAGTGCAGCCCTCAGTCACAGCGAACGATATTGCTCTACAGCTCTGCTTCACAGCACCGCACCTCCCTGTGCAGCGTGTGCCGCTTTGGTACAGCTGATCTGTGCGGTTGCTGAGTGTCACCACACAACTGATCAACTATTGATGGCCTATCTGCCTTTTGTTTGGCCATTTTATTGCTCACATGTTTTACACATGTATGACAGTTTAATTGATACCTTATAAATAACAGTCGCCAAATAATACATCTATACATGGAACAAATATACCATATGAATGATTGTTACTTAAAAAAAACAAAAAACTCCTACATTTCCAAGACCCAATAATAATACTACTTAAGGATCAAATAATACTGCCAGACCATGACCAAATGCGACCACCACATGTGACTACCAGTTGTATGCAGGCGCTCTGCAGACATATATTACCACCATACAGTCACAGATAGTAGTAGATACTACTTGGATGTAGGCGCTCTGCAGACATAGAAGTGATTACTTCTCCCGGTCATTACTCACCTCTGCAGAATTTATCACACAACCATTTTGGAATGTTCACTTTTCCAGCACCGCTATACCTACCTACCTACTGGGGGGTTTATATACATCCCTTCCTAATGGGGGTTTGTACAGTAAAGGGGGACATGGGGGGTGACCCATTGTTCCTTCATAGGCCCCCATTAGTTAGATATATAGACCATCTTCTAGTAGGTAGGTATATAGGTCTCCTCAGTAGATAGGTATATAGGTACCCATGGTAGGCAGGTATATAAGTCCCATTAGTATGTAGACAGGTATATATGACCCACTGCAGGTAGTTTATAAATTCACCTACAGTAGAAAGGTAGGTATATAGGCCGCCTCAGTAGGGGGACTCCCCCCCAAAAAAAATAGGTAGTTATATGAGTCAACACGGCAAGTGTAGGTTTCAAGGGCCCCCAGTAATTTGTTAGGTATATAGGGTCCCAAGGTAAGTAGTTATATAGAGCCCCCAAGTATGGTAGATATATAAGTAATAGGTCCACCAGTATGGTAGATATATAAGAAATAGGTCCCCCAGTATGGCAGATATATAATAGGTCCCCCAGTATGGTAGATATATAATAGCTCCCCCAGCTCCCCCAGTATGATAGATATATAAGTAATAGGTCCCCCAGTAGGGTAGATATATAGTAGGTCCCCCAGTATCATAGCTCTATAGGGCAAGTGTAATGACATACTCACGCCGTCTGTGCTGGATACTCCAGAGGGCCACAAGCCTGCTTGCGATTCATTGGAGTACGCTGCGGGGCAGTGTTCCAGTGTATGTGCATCCATAGGATGCACATATACTTGAAGAAACTGTTGGTGCTCCTAGCCCACAGCAGCGGCCCGGAAACCGGAAACCTTAAGTTTGGGGCAGCGGCGTTTTTATCCAGGGCACAGGATTTCCTGGGGATGCCCCTGGTTTGGGGGGAAAGCTTTTAAATAAAAAGTTTAAAAATTGTTGCGGGCCAAAACTTATGCTGGGGGCCCCCAGATTTTGACACCCTGTTTCTGGGCCCAAGAACCATTATGGACCGCTAAAATGTGATTGGATACCAAAAAATTTTAGATAAATTTTTGTTTTAATAAATCGCAGATAAATCTAATGCATATTTTTTAAGCTTGCGTACACTTCTATTGGATTCACACTTGTTATGGGCCTTATTCTTTATCTGTGTTACAGTCAAATTACCTATTTTCACTACTCTCTTGTTCACTATGTAAAAAAGAATTGTTTGTGATGAAAATTTCACAAGGGTTGATTGGTGTCCCATTAAAATTTAAAATTTCATTTTTAAACCAAAGAAGGGGTTTTTCATGTTTGATAAAAAAAAAGGCTTGGTGAAAGTATAGACCCCAAAGAGGGAGCCCGTCTCGCAATGGATCGCACCCCTTTGTCTATATAATCTCTGATGCTGTTATGCCCAATTAATAATGGTAAATGCTTTTATTGATAATTTTTATGGAATTAAATTGGGTGCTATAACTTGTTAAAAAAAATTAAGGACTAATTTTTTTCGTTAACGGGAACTTCTTTTTTTTTTTTTTTAAAAAGTTTTCTTCAGGGACTTTTTGGACAAAGGGGGAATTTTAAAATTTTTTGGCAAAAATTTTTTTCCCGGCCCAAAAAAGGCAGGCTCCTTCCAAATGACATAAATAATTTTAGTAGGGGGTGTAAATTTTTCCCGCATAGGAAACCAGATTTTTGAAAATTGTTTTCTTAAAAAAATACAAAAATTTTCAGGGCGGAGTTAAAATTTTTTTTGTTATACATAAAAATTCTTGCATGTGGGGGCAATCCCTGATTTCCAAAGGAATTCACCCAATACTACGGATGATCATGGGGAATTACAGGGATATAATCCATTACCTCACAGGGAAACCCAAAACAATATTTTTTGACCCTGAAAAATAAAAAAAGTAAGAGGGGAAAAGTGGTTGTAGTTTTGCGGGCCACCCTTTTTTTATTTGTTTTTCCCAAATGCCCTATGTTGCCCCACAATAAGTTTAAACTAATCTCTTTTTTTTTTTTAGAACCAACCCCCAGCCCAGGGGCAGAGTGAGTGTAAACTATTGTGACCTTGGAAACGCCGTGAGAAAACCACTTTAAATGTGACCTTGGTTTGCCTTTGTTTTGGAATTTTATATCCCCCAACTGCATTTACAAAGAAAAAAGGATGGCGGTCTGTAATTTGCATTTAATAAAACAGGATGCAGCTATGACAGATATCGTAAATTGACGTGATGGTTTGCCCCTTTTAGTCCCATAGTAGGCGTGTTATAAAAAGTTAAAAGCTGGATACCCCAAATACAAAGCCTTTTTTAAATAAGATTTTTCTCCTGCTTGAACCTTGGTTTTAGTTTTTTAAGGAATGTTCACCGGTGAAAATGGGCGTATTTTGGTCCGTTTAAATTCGCGCCGGTGCGGCAAAATTTGGGCCCAAAAGGCCCCTTTTATTACGGTAATTCACAGTTTTAGGAAAATATGGATTAGCCTCCTCTCCCCTCCCCGGGGAAGCCCCGGGGGGGAGATAATTCACATGTCACTTTTTGGGCGTATACGCGCGCTAGCGTGTAGTCTATGGGCCGGCAAGATTTCCGGCCCCCCTGCTTATCCCCGCTCCCGCCCCCGTCCCCACGGGTAATTGCGGGGCGTAATTAGTCCCGCAAAATTAAAAACCGTGTGAACTTTGCCCTTTTAAAAATCAGAGCCATTCTTTGTTGTTTTGATAGAAGCCATTATAAAATTTCACAGTATAGTAACTCAAAATGTCAATTTTTTTTTTTTTTGTAACTCTTATCCATATATGGAGCGGAAAACAGAATATTGGATCTGTCTTTGAAAGGGGAAAGTCGGCAACATATTTTTTTGACCCGGTGTCGGGAAAAAGTGGGAAATTTTTGGCCAGTTCCCAGGGGCATATGTACTTGTTCTCTACCACGTGTTGCTGTTGTGCCATATGCTCTCATAATTTATTCAGTGTAGTTAAACACTACCTAAGCTTCTGTATAGGAAATTGTAGCATTTCTGCACAAGGTTAAACACCCACTTCTCCGGGCCTGGATTGGATACCATTGTATGAGCCAGAAGATTCACACTCGCTGGTAATGTGGATGGAAAGCATTTTATGTACCATTATTAACGCTACTAGTCTTGTTTTTAATATTAGGTGTAAAATGTAATGATGTAAATAGGGAAAGCCATGTTTCTACTCGCCATAAGTAATGGTTATGACTATCACAATAGGGGGTATTTAAGTACTATCTCCATCTCCGAATTTTTTGACAAAGAAATGAATAACTTTTTGCATTTAAAGAACTGTGAGAAAATTGGAACTTTTTGTACACGTATCATCATATTTGGTGGTAGAAAATCAAGCCATATTTTCTATGACCATTGATAATTTTTGGGGGGAATGTTTGCTAATTTGCCTTTTAAAATTGATCTAATAAATTTTTTAAAAAGTAATAAAGTTGAAAGTGATTGTGATAATGCAAGGTGTTATTTTTAACTTTTCTACAAAAATCCAAAACAACAAAAAAATGCAAAAAACTTATTTTTGAAAATAGTTGCCACCACAGAAAATCCAGTTCAGAAAAATAAGGGGTTTATTCTGCCCTATCTGAGAGCAGGATAAGATAGACGAGAAGAAGTTCTGTGATGTATAGGTTTATATGATATAAAGCAGGATTTCTGAATAAAAAACTGTCTCCTAAAGAGGTTTTCTCATAATGTAGTTTCACAGAGCAATATTTAGCTTCTGACTCATACTTCCTGGTCAGGCTGTGGGTGGGTCTATAAGAGTGATAGGTAAACAAACTCTATCTCTAGAGATAAGACTCTGCAGGGAGTGACTCACCATTGTCGAACTGACAGCAACTTGAAGCAATGACAAATAAAAGAGAGCAGGGAGCGGTGGTCGGTAACCAGAGAATCTTGTGAACTCTAAGAGGAAATAAAATCTTATCTCATTATCAAAGCAAAATCAACACAACAATGTATTTGATAGTAGTCTAAATTTACCTTTCCCTGCATGTTAAAAGCCAATCATTGTAGCAAAAAAAAAAAAACCATTAAGAAGACCAACCCGTATTTTCTCTGATCTTAACTCAGAAAACTTGCTCCAAATCATATAAACAAATTGTCACAGTTGCAACTCACCATAAGGAGGAAGATCCATAGGGTTACTGTACAGGGTTGGCGTAACCTACTCTAGGGAGCAGAATCTAAGGAGCCCACTGGTTTTCACCAGAGCCCCCCCGCAAGGCAGGTTGGACTTGGCTGTGGTGAACTCCAAGGTCTCTACCCTCACCGCAGGTCCTCAAGGTGACAACCGATGTGGAGTGAAGTATAGTGCCAGAGAACCAGACACGGGCGTGGTCCAGGAACAAGCAAATAGTCAGGGCAGTAGGTTTTCTAGTGAGGTCAAGATCAGGCATGATGTCAGGGCAGGCAGCAGACAACAGACTGGTCAGGAACAGAGCAAATATTCGGCAACGGGAAGGAAACTGAACAAAGACTCAGAACTTCGAAAACGAGGGAGGACAACGGACACCAACAACTTGGCAAGAAGCAGAGGAGGAGGTCCCTAGAATAGGAAGTGGCCAGTAGTCATTGACCATGGAAAGACCAAGCGTAGCGGGATGGCCCTTTAAATCAGAAGGAGCCTGCGCGTGCGCCCATAGCGGACGGCCATGTGTCAGTGACTGCCCGCATGGAAGGGGAGCAAGAGAAGCCACAGTACACCAGTGGGGAACGAGAACGAGAGGGAGGTTAGTGGACTGCTGGGGCCGTGGGACAGAGGCAAAGGCGTGACCACGGACTGGGACAGAAACTGCGGAGTGTTCCGTTACACCTTTGAACCAAAGAGCTCAGCTTCTCTCCCTCTGTCACATCCTTCTCTCAGATAATAAAGCATACACCACCTAACAGTTTCCCTTTAAGTATCTTACCCTAGATTATTTTTTTAAAGTTAGTAATCATTTCATTATAATGGCCTTATGATTGCAGATATCTTAAATTTCTGTTCAGCATAGGTCTACCTATTACTATGGCAACTATAGCTAATAAAAGATGTTTAGTTTTCTGAGATGAGGGCCAAACGATCTATTATAAAATCCATGGCTAGACCCTGAAGATAATGATTAGACATCAGTACATCAGGCAGAGTTTTAAGGCTGTACAACTTGAGGTTGGGTTGAGTGCTGGCCTCTCATTATAATTCTTCTAAAAATATATGTACAAGCTTTATAGCTGCAAATATACTAAAACAAATGTATGCTTAATCTTGTGCAGGGCTTTTGTTACGCCCGTTGTATAGTCTTGCAGATATAATATTTTCACTTGACTTGGTTGTTGCAAGTTTTTTTAAACCTTTTCAAATTTGATTAGTTCTTGTAAATAACTTGAAATAAAAAAAATTCCTCACCCTTGGGTTTTTTTTTTTTTTAAAAGCAGCTTTTTATTTCTTTTTTTGCCAAAAAGAAAAATACCCCCAAATTCTTTGGTTTTTTCCATTGGGCAAAAATTTTTTTTTAAAAGTTTTGCTTCTTGAAATTTGAGGTGATTATAAATAAAACCATTTAAAGCTAAGTGGAAATAAAAATTTCGAAGTCTGAAATCCCCAGTTTAATTACTGATTATGAACATTTAAATGTTCCCTGCAGAAATTTAGTTCCCCTGAAGCCAAAGTTTTTTGTGCAAATTTTCGTTTGAAATTCAACATCCAGTCCATCTCGTATTAGTGTCCAGCAATATTCAGTTTCCATTAGCCTTGTTAATGGTTTTGAATTGTAGCAATATCGTGATGAAACCGTTTGTCATGTTCATCATGACCCCCCAATTTTTTGCTGGTTAGAATTCCAAATGGGGAATGCAAAAAATTTAATTTTAAATTATGTTCACTTTATCGTTTTGAAAACTTCAAAAATTTTTTTGTCAACATTTTCCCAATATAGTTTGGTGCTCGTTTAGTTCCCAAGGGAAAAATTCTAGAAAAACCACCCTTAAAATGTTTTCCCAAAGAAATTTTTTCTTGGGCCCCCCCACAGCTCTTCAAAAGGTTTTGTCATTTATGTTTTGGATTTGGGGAAACAACAAAAAGGGCCTTCCTTAATCTTGGCATTGGTTATTCCTGGGAACATTTGTTTCAATTAATGAAAACCTTCTGATTTCTTGTTCATTGTTTTCTATGTTAAGTCATCTTGGTGTGGTTTGGGGAAGACAAAAAACTTTTTTGTCCCCAGGTGCAGTAAATGCAACCTTGAACCCATTAACTCTGCATTTGCTTTTGATTTTTGTATGCCCTCCCCCAAAATTCATTATTTTGGGCCCTGTTTTAAGAGATGAGATTTCACCGGGCATACATAGTTCAAAGTCGAAATAAAAAATTGTTCTCCATCTCGGGAAAACATGGATTTGAAACATCTTAAAAGGGGCCCCCCCCCCCTTCCTAGGGGGTTTTTGGGTTTACTGGAAAAGTGTAATCATGAAGCATTTGGTTCATAGCTGAAGGCAGTTTGGGGAATTTTTTAAATTTGTTTTCTTATTCTTTCCCGAGAAACCAGAAAAACATTGGGTTGAAAACATAAACCCTTTTCCCTGTTCCCTTTCATTTCTTTGGGGCCCCAAATGGCTTTTGATTGCTAAAAACCTAAGTTTCAACACCCCAATCTTGTAAAAAAAAAATGGGGAAAGCCCAGGATTTGCCCTTGCCCCAAATCTTGCATCAAAGAAAAACTCAAGGTTTCATTTGTGAGCTGTCGAGGTGAAATCTTTGAGGAAAATTTGTTACTCTCCACAAATAAAACAAAAGGGTATCACGGCTTTTTGAAAACACTGAGAGACTTTTTGCTGTATAAAAATCGTAATGCAGTAGTTTATAGTGGCAAAAAATCTAACTTGCGAATCTTTTGCAAGCGATTTTACCCCTCTGCGGGTTTCTAGGTGTGCTTAACAATAAAAATTCCACTGAAGTTTTGCAATTTCAATGAAATGCAAGAAATTTAATGCCTTTGCTTGCCCAAAAATTAACAAAACAGTAATTTTTATTTTGTATATATTTAAATATATATATATTATATAATAAATATTTAAATAAAAATTTTATATAATATATTTATATTTTGGAAAATTCAGGGAAAAGTCGAAGTATGAAACAAAACCTGCTCAAGCAGAAGATTTCATAAAATGTTTGAGACGGAAAAAATTATCAAGGTGATTTTAACGTCAAGCAAAAATTTTAAAATAAATTTTTAAAATTTCCCCCAAAAGTGTTCAAAAAAAGAAAAAATTTTTGTTGTTCAGTGTAATCAGGTAGTAATCATTTCAATGTACAAGGATCTGAAACACAATAAAGTAGCTTTTTTTGAGGGAGGGGCTATTTTAAAACCCTAAAATTTTTGTTTTTAAATTTTCAAGTACCTTTTTTGATGAAAAATTTTTTTTGGAAACCTGTGAATCCCCTTTACATTTATTTTAAAAAAATCTTTGTGTTCCCTGGGGAAATTTTTTTAATCCTGGAAAATTTTTTTCTTAAAACCCGGTGTTTTTTTTGATGGGTGTTACTCCCTTCTAAAATTTTTTTAAAGCCGTAGATAGGGTTATTCTTTCAGTCTTTAAAGGGATGGCCCCCACCCCAAAAGAAAACATCACCCACTGTTTTGGATAGTGTCAGACTATGCAGGGACACCCCCCCAATTGGAGCTCCTGAATATTGGGAACCCCATAAAATGAAAAAAAGGAAAGGGCCCAAAAGGCCATACTCCTCTTTCTCTTTAAACCCCCCCGGGCTCGCAGCTACTGAGAACTAAACCTGTGCAGTCCACTTTGCTTTTGGGGGAACCCCCCTGCGGATTTGGGGTGCTGGGGGCCCCCCAAGGGGGAGTTGATTTTGGAAGCCTGCCCAGTTGAGCCTTTTCGGGGGCCAAACCCCTTTGGGGAGTTTTTTTTAGGCCCCCACTCAAAAGCTAGGGTTAATGACAATACATGTCCTTTTCCCCTGCTTTTTTGCTTTTTGTCTCTATTCCTATGCTTTTTTTTTTACCCTTCTGAGGATGTATATGCAGTTGAAAAATAACTCCAGGTCTACTATTCCCCTTTGGGCCAGTCTGAGCCTGGGAACACCTCTTTAAAGTGGTTTTCTAACTACAATGATTAGCTTTCAACCTGTAGGAAACGGTATATCAAGACTTTTACAAAAAACATTCCTCTTTTAAAAATTTTCCTTGTTCGGAAAAATTTTTCTGTTTTTGACTGCACCAGGGTCCCTTTAAAACCCATATTTCCCTTTCTGATTAGACAGAGAGGGAAATATAGGACATTACCATGGTCTCTTACAAGGTTAGATTGTTTACCTGGGAACTCTGTTAACTCTGTGAAGCGGTAAAGTAAGACAACCCTTTAAACCCCTTACCGACATATGTTGTACTCATATGTCATGATCGGAAAGTGGGTAAAAAAAAAAGTAAAACAAACACACATATAAAAAAAACAGGTACACCGCTCTTTACTCATTACAAATACCAGTCATCTAAAAAAAAATAAAAATAAAAAAGTCATCTTATTTAACCTGCAAGATGAAAGCCATAAATAAAAAAAATGACAGAATTGCAATTTTTGTTCATCCCGTAGCACATAAAATAGAATAAAAAGCCGCTAAAAAGTCATATAAACACCAAAGTAGTACAAATGAAAATGTCAGTTGGCCTCAAAAACAACCCTTATCCAGCTTCATATACGGACAAAAAGTTATGGCTATTAGAAGATAGAAATGCATAAATATTGTTTTACACAATAAAAACACTTTTATTGGTTATTGACCCATGGAGAAAAACTAATATGTCATTTATACTGCATGGTGTCCGCTGAAAAAATAAAAATACTACCAGCATTGCTGTATTTTCTTCATCCTGCCTCACAAAAAAACGGATTTAAAGGCGATCAAAAAGTCATGTCACCCTCAAAGAGAGACCAATTAAAATGTCAACTCATCTTGCAACAAACAAGCTCTTATACAGCTTTGAACACAAAAGTTAGGGCTCTCAGACTACGGTGATGCAAAAACATTTTTTTTTTTTTTAATAAAAGTGTTTTTCTTGTATAAATGCAGTAAAATATAGTACATATATACAAATTAGGTATTGCTGTGTCAAAAATACAAAATACACCCCTAGACGAGTCCCCTGAGGGATGTTGAATCCAAAATGGGGTGACTTCTGTAAGGTTTCACCTGTTCTGGTACTTTGGGGTCTTTGCAAATGCGACATAGTTACATAGTATGTAAGGCAGAAAAAAGACAAGACGTCCTTCCAGTTCAGTCTGTGGTGCTAAAGTGTGCTAAAGATCCAGAGGAAGGCAAAAAAAAACATGAGGTAGAAGCCAATTGTACTATATTTTTAGGGAAAAAATTCCTTCCCGACCAATCTGGCAATCAGAATAATCCCTGGATCAATAACCCTTCTCCAGAACTCCACCATCAACCCTATTGCATAATAAATTTTAGGATGCTTTGTTCCCAGGATTACTAGTGAAAATGAAACAGTTTCAGCTAAAACTGCATATTATTGGATAAATTAAATTTTTCATTTTCTCAGCCTAATGCTATCAAATTTATGATACATCTGTGGCGTCAATATACTCGATTCACCACTGGATGTTTTCCTTAAGGAGTGGAGTTTCTCAAATTTGGTCTTTTTAGGGGTGCTTATTAAGCTTTAGGGTATCCGCACACCTGTAATGGCACTTAAAAAATATACTAATGAAAATGAGACCATAAAATTCAGTAGGTGTTCCTCCTACTCTAAGGCTAGTGCTTGATTCAAATAGTGCACTAGGACCACATATGGGATATCTCTAAAAATGGCAGGATCTGGGAAATCGATGTTGAGTTGCATTTCTTTGGTAACATTTACTGTGTTCCAGTAAATATTGGATTAAAATTAAAAGTCTGCAAAAAAGTGACAGATTTGAAAAATGGGGCTTTGCACAGAGGTCACAATTGGCTGCGGCAGTAAGGGGTTACATGAAAACCAAATTCAATGATGCATCTATATTCCTCCTGGTGGTCTTTCTAAAGATATCAGATGATTTTTGTGTTGGTGCTACATGCAATAGTTTTCAAACTTCGTGAACGAAATCTGGATTGACTTCAAGTATCTCTGCAATCCATAACTGGCAGTATATATGAGTTATACAAGGTAATCTGTGTAACCATCTGTGTAACCCCTTCTGTTTTATAAAGTACTAGCATTCTATGTTTTTAGATGAGGATATTGAGATAAACCTTTTAATTATACATAACAATGTTAGTTGAGTGAACCACTGTGTCTTGGGGATTAGGAAATAACACATTAGACCACAGTGTAACAGTGACATAGGATTAGTTTGGTATTAATATTATTCTGCTTTGTTGTTAAGCCTTAGACCGCAGCATGTTGTCCCAGAACACACAACTAATAGGCAGGAGGCAAGAAGTATTCAGGAGTAAGACATCAGTGCAGTGTGTACTGCTCTGTGGGTGTACATAGGAAAGAAAAGGGCATCAGAACTGATTGGATTTAAGTAAACAGCAAATATTGTGTGATATTTGCAGTGATACAGAATTGGCATACTTTATGTGCAGTCACAATGGCAGCAAATTGTCTTCCAAGAGCTCGTCATGTCACAGGCCAATGGTATGCACTTAATTTAAAATTCAACTTGAAACTGTAAATCAAGCTACAAAACTGCACTAAGCTGTCTTTGAAGTGGATCATCTATCGGTTTTAAGTGTCTCACTTCAAAGATTAGCTTTCACAAAGGGAACGGTAAATAAAAGACTTTAACCAGACACATTCCTCTTTTGATATTATCTTGGACAGGAGATAAGAGAGATTTTATCTGCTCTGAGTGCACACAAGTTTCTCTAGTTATCCTCCTTCTCTCTCTTCCTGACTAGACAGAGAGCAGGGACTGTCATCACAGAGATGGACATCAGGTTGAGAACAGAGCGTGTTATCTCTAACAAATGAAGGAGATGAATTACATTTGATTGTTTCCTTTCAGCCCTGTAACCTTCTGCAATATAGATTACATCTCCTGCGTTCATGTCAGTGCAATTAGAAGAGCTGGGAATACAGAGTTGATATGCTAACTGCTATAGAACCACCCACAGACTAACCGGGAATGGTGAGGAAGTGTGAATCTGAGGCTGCCTATGACTCTGTGAAACAGCATGGTGAGACAACCCCTTTAAGTCCTGCTTTCCGCACTCACATGCAGTGATTGACATCTTTCCTTGTATCAATCTTGTATTGTCAATCACTGTATGTGGGTGGAGTTAGCAGCAGTAGTTTCACTTTCTGTTTGATTTTGTTCTCTTCCTTTTACTCACAAATCTTGATCCAAATCACATAACCCTTACGTCACAGAGCTCAGCTTCTCTCCTTCTATCACATCCTGCTCTCAAATAGGGTAGTCAAAAATTACCTGACTGGTTCTCTTTAAGTATACAAGCAAAATATTACACAGCACATAATACTGACTTGTATCACAGAGTTACCTACTATGACTTTAGGACCCACCGCTTCATTGTTTATAATGTAAAGTAGTCAGTGTACAGCTTGTATAAATATGATGTGCCCTCAAAGTATCTCACCACACAGCCATCAATGTCTAAACTGCTGCAACAAAAGTGAGTACACACCTAAGTGAAATTAGACAAATTGTGCCCAAAGTGTCAATATTTTGTGTGGCCCCCATTATTTTCCAGCACTGCCTTAACTCTCTTGGGCATGGAGTTCACTAGAGCTTCACAGGTTGCAGCCACTGGAATCCTCTTCCACTTCTCTATGACGACATCATGGATGGTGGATGTTAGAGACTTTGCGCTCTTCCACCTTCAGTTTGAGGATGCCCCACATATGCTCAATATAGGGTTTAGGTCTGGAGACATGCTTGGCCAGTTTAGCACCATAACCTTCATTTTCATTAGCAAGGCAGTGGTCATCTTGGAGGTATGTTTGGGGTGCTTATGTTGGAATACTGCCCTGCAGCCTAGTTTCCAAAGGGATGGGAACATGCAGTGCTTCAGTATCTCACAGTACATGTTGGCATTCATGGTTCCCTCAATGAACAGTAGCTCCCCACAGCCAGCAGCACTCATTGAGCCCCAAAGCATGACACTCCCACCACCATGCTAGAATGTACGCCAGACACACTTGTGTCTAAATAACTCTCTCTTTCCTAGTTGTTACATTTTTTTTATCTAGCTCTGGTGCTGTTAGTTAGAGATG
Organism: Phyllomedusa bahiana; assembly: GCA_025379985.1. Lineage (NCBI taxonomy): Eukaryota > Metazoa > Chordata > Amphibia > Anura > Hylidae > Phyllomedusa > Phyllomedusa bahiana. The sequence continues at coordinate 26,956 of JAODAL010000579.1, forward strand.
GTGTTTTTAGGGGTTAACTTACCTTTCAATGTCGCTTCCACCATGGCATCACTTCCAGTGTGTTACCTGGGTTCAGGGCCATTCCTAGGGGAGGGCCTTGCCCACCTCACCCTCCCTGGGTTCTGCACGGCTGTTTAACAATAGCTGTCAGGCAGCAGCTGCACACACTCGCGGTGCAGCCGCTGCTACAGGGATGAGGCAGGACGGATCGCTCCCCTCCGGCCTCCTCCTCTGTATATATCAGCGCTCACCGAGCGCTGATACATACACAGCGTCTCGGGGGCGCACGGCTTTCACCATGTCATCACGCCACTTACACTGACCCCGGCTCCGGACCTGGAAGCGCTGCAGAGATCCTGGCGAGGTGAGTAAGTTATTATTATTTTATTATAATTAGCTATTGGGGGCAACTACCTGGCTATTGGGGGGTTTAATAATGGCTACAGGGGCAACTACCTAGATATGGGGGGGTTAACAATGGCTACAGGGGCAACTACCTGGCTATGGGGGGGGGGGGTTTAACAATGGCTACAGGGGCAACTACCTAGCTATGGGGGGGGAGCGGGGTTAACAATGGCTACAGGGGCAACTACCTGGCTATGGGGGTGTTAAAAATGGCTACAGAGGCAACTACCTGGCTATGGGGGGGGTTAAAGTGGCTAAAGGAGAAACTACCTGGCTACAGGGGGTGTTACATGGCTACAGGGGTAACTACCTGGCTACAGGGGGTATTACATGGCTACAGTGGGCTACTATCTAGCTACAAGGGGCTACTATCTGGTTACACGGGGCTACTACAAGTCTACAGAGGGTAGCTACCTGGCTACAGTGGGCTACTATTTGGCTACAGGGGGCTGCTAAATGGCTACAGGGGGTATTACATGGCTACAGGGGGCAGCTATCTGGCTACAGGGAGTATTACATGGCTGCAGTGGGCTACTATCTGGCTGCAGAGGGCAACTATCTGGCTACAGTTGGTATTACATGGCTACACGGGGCAACTACCTGGCCACACGGGGCATATAACTACCTGTCTACAGGGACTACTATCTGGCTACAGGGGGCTAGTACATGGCTACTGGGGCTACTACATGGCTACATTGGCTTCTGTCTGGCTACAGGGGCTACTATATGGCTACAGGGGCTACTACATAGCTACCATATGAGGTTCTATAGATGGGGAGTTTGTATAAAGATAGGAATTGGTAGAGAAGTGATGATAAAGGGAGGAGTATAAGATGTTTGTTTTGTTAATTTTACAGTGAAGAGTCGAGGTCGGGAAAAGATGTCATGATGGTCTGGAACAGATGGAGAAGAAGAAGAGAAAGAGAACAACTCAGAGACGTCTCCTGTGAGTCACTAGATATAACTTTACTGTAATCATTTATATGCCTGCAGAGCCTGTGTACAATTGGTATCCATCATTGTATGGTCACTGTATGCCGGTAATATAGGTTGTAGTATCATGGGTTATATTCAGTAATGGTCAGTTGGTATTATTCAGTCACTATGTGGTGGTGATATGGGGTGGTGATGTGTATGCAGAGTGTTGTGGTAACATTCAGTCACAATTTGGTGAGACGTGGTCATGGTGTGTCGGTATTCGGTCACTGTGTGCTGGTGATACGTGATCTTAATAGGACATTGGTGCTATTAGCCTGGGACTCTGGTTTAGTGTAGCAGTGTTAATTGGTGTATGACTATTTTGTTGTTTTATATGTAGCACATTGTGTTAAAGATTTTTGTATATTTTGGCTTTAGATTGTGGTGACGCATTGTGGTGCATTATGTTAGGGCCAGGAAGGGGGGGGGGGGGGGTAAAATTTATACACCTCGCCCTGAGTGCAATTTAGCCTAGGAACGGCCCTGCCTGGGTTGCCCTTTTATCATGGAAAGTGGAAGCGAGATCAAACGTTTTTTCTGGCTTCATGCTTTACGTTCAACATCACTTCTGGTTCTCAAAACTTGTGGTAACCTAAAGAAACCATAAATGATGTAGGACATTGCATTGGAAGTAGCACCAAAATGGGAGCGATATGAGGCCTAGAACAACATGGGAGTTTGAGTGACGCTGAAAGTCAAGTTAACCCCTTAAAACATTTAAAACACTAATCCTAGGCCCAGTTTAGTGTTAGGGTCAATTTTTTTGTTATTTTGTGATTCCCTAAAATGTGATTTTGCCCTGCTCATTTCAAATCGCTTAGATTCAAGTCATATTTGATCATTGACCCAAATCTGAAATGCAACAGAAATGAAAACCATCACTATGTTTGTCTTGGGCTTGTGCTTATACACAGCAGCTAACTGAACAGGCAGAGCTTCAGTGTAAGATGAGCTAAAATCCAGCCAGATAGCCAATTATATTACCAGTTCTAGTTGTACTGATGTTGCTTTTTAGGGCTACATCCTCATGATTGCCTACATTGTAGATAGAGCTGTGCATTGAAAAATCAATATTAATGTTTTCTCATAGGGATATTATATGTAGACTGGATGCTATGTTTCATTTATGTTTTCAGGCCCCACCTTTGGTTGAACTTGATGACCATTTGTCTTTTTTCAACTGTAGTAACTCTTTATAGGGGTTGTCTCACAGCAAGGATTGCTTTTTATGTTAAAGACCTTGTAAAAACAAGTCATTTTGCAATATGTGTCCAAAGGAGTTTTGCATCTCCCAGTGCTGCAGCTGCAGTAGTAACAGTCCGTGGCTGCAGCATAATCAAAAGGTATTTCCCTGCTCCGTCAGGTGATTGGGACTCCCAGTGACCCAATGAAGCGCAAGAAATTGTCTGAACAGTCAGTCCTGGGGACCTAAATTATCCCCTGGGTTGTCTGTATAGTGAGCCTGCATTCAGGGCACACTATGTGCTGCTGTGACTGCTGCCTGTGTCAGTATGACACAGAAGTTAATGTTTTAGCATATTTATGTATGTGTAGAAAAAGTGTTACATAGTTATCTCTTGATGGTATTGAAAAAAAGTAAAAAAAAAATTTAAAGTGTAGAAAAAAATAAAGTAAATAATAAAATAAAAATAAATGTATAATAAGTTATTTTGTACACATTACACAAAAAAACCATAAATGACTACTCTGCTTCTATTGCATTTTGTTATTTTTAAAGATTCTAAGTTCCTTTGAAGATCCATGTCTGTGTGTAAAAAGTCTGTACATTTTCAGTTTCTTGTATAACATCATGTCTGAAGAAGGGAGCTAGTACTCTCGAAAGCTCACCATCAAGTTAGCCTCAAAAAGGATTGCCTGATTTCTTCACTCTTCTACAAAAAAACATAAACATATTAGGTATCTACGTGACCGTAATAACCTATAGAATTCATCCAGCAGGTTATTTAGTGTGAAATGAGAATGGTGTAAAAAAAAATTGAAAGAAAAATTAAAAAACATTCTGCAGTAATTTGTAAACGTATACTATGCCTCCCAAACATACAACGTCTCCTGCATAAAACAAGTCCTCATTCAACTGCGTCGCTTACAACTGTTGAAATGCAAGGAGGAAAAAACTACAAAATTTTGCTGCCGCCGCCCTCCTCATTCAAATGCAGGGCAGATTGCACAATGAATGGCCAGCGGAGAGAATTTCTCATAACGGAACTACCCCCTTAAGTATTTTTCAGGTTTGGGGCTTTAGGGGTGTTCCCACATAGAAATAGGTCGGCTCATAGCTAGCTGCAAGCCAACCTTCTTACAGATTGAGGTGCTTGCAGCCATCCTCCCTATTCATTTCTATGGGAGTATGGAATAGAGAGTGTGTTCAGCTATATTTGGAACTCAAATGGAAATGAATAGGGAGGATGACCACAAGTACCACCCTCCATGGTCGGCTCATACCTGTTACGTGGATAGTTCTTCGTGAGAACACCTCTAAGAAAATAATGACAAACATAAAGCAGTTTCTAGATAGAAAATATAGTAGTTTACCAAAGAACCGCTGGTTTCTTTTGGAATGTATTATCAAGTTGTAGGGTGGAATCATATTACTGCTTGTCACAGTGATGTATTTATTAAGGCACTTCTGAGGGGGGAATGCTGACACTACAGTTATGATGCTCTCAGCCATTTGCTCGCTTCAGGCTTGGAGTATTAATCCTAAGAATCACTTGAATAGTGTCTTGTAGGGTAAAAAAGAAACAGCCAAGATTGAAAGAAACCCTGAGGATTTAAGACTTTATAATTAAAGTAAGCAAAAAAACCTAGGCTTCTATAGCGTCTTTCAGCAGATGTGATGAAGTCAACTGAACAGCAAGTAACTCTGAATTGCAGTTTATTCGTAGCTTACCTAAGCAGACACCCGGGATATCTACTAGCTTCTTTTACTTGTCGTTTTTTTAATGGTATTAAATTCCCAAATACATTTAGAAAGTTGTATTTCTACATGCTGGGGAAGACATGACTATATATAATGGCATACACTGTAGTGTATAGTTGCATAGTTTATCCTTCAGTGGTTTTATCACAAAGCCCCATATTCCCTGCTTCCCTTCCCATAGCCATAGAGATAAATACTAAAACTCAGGCTTCCTGTAGTTAACACTAGCAGAAGCTTACTGGTTTGCCCAGTTTTTGTTGAACCTACTGTAATTGCAAATCATTATGCAATACGCTCTTAAGCTCCCCCAAATGATAGTTACAGGCAGCCATAATTTTATACTTATATAAAGCTAGAGCTGTGTGATTAGAAGCAGAGTATTTGGAGCTTGGTCTCTGAAGAATGTGCTCAAATCCTTTTAAAGAAATATTGTAAAATAAATCAACACGTTATTTTATTTGGCATCAGTAGTCTATTTAATTTTTATTTAAGCTGGACAACCTCTTTAAATGTACAGAATGGGAATAGCATGGGCTTAGGTGCTACACAAACCACACCAGGTTTCAGCTGTAAAATACTATTATTAACTTGATGCAATGGCTGTCATGGGAGTTATTTCAGATCCAGGCCATTTATTCCATACAGAAGAAGCTCCGGCTGTAACGCCATTGACTTTCCCTAACATATGATTGTGGAGGTTTCAATGGCCCCCAAGTCTGCTATGTTTGAGAACATGTGAGACCCTGTGAGAGGCAAGGTCTAATAGGCCAACTGTTAGTTTTACACTTTAAAACATTATACACTGCAAAACAGGGGTATTGCAGTGTATTATTAAAGGGGTTTTGCCACGATCTCATTTCATACCTCCTGCATCCAGCTCTTCAGCTCTGTGTGCTCAGAAGGAAGTGTTTGTGATTTTTTTGAATTGCATTTCATGTGACCCAGCAGGATGACATCACCATGCCTTTCCTCTCTCTAGTCAAAGAAAGGTCTGTTTATGTAAAACACTGTGAGTAGCTGAGAGGTAAAGTTTTTGCCTCCAGGATTAAGGGTCCTAGGTGCGAATCCCTGCAGGAACCAAACATGTGTTGTTGTTTTTTTCTCTTTATCAATGCACAGACCTCATTGAGGTTTCTTTTTTATTTATTTGCACTGTTTGACTAATTATTAATGAGTACAGAGGATGGGAGTAGAATGACAGCACCTGGGGTTTGAACACTAAGTAGCTGCCTGAGAGGAGAGGTGATGTCTGAGCATGTGCGACCAGGGCTGAGGAGCTCTCAGCCCTGGCCGTATCCCCTGGAGACGAGCTGTAATCAATGGATCACTAAAGGAGCAGCTTAAACAAAATTGGTCCAGAATTTTTAATAATAATGAATAGTGAAAATGTTTGTTATTTCATTTGCAAGCTTCCCACGTCAATTTTACTTCATGGCAAAACCCCTTTAAGTGAACAATAGGGTCAAGTCCCCGAGTGTTTAAAAAAAACAGTATACATAATTAGCATCACTACGTGCATGATGACCTCTACTGTAAAATTAATAAATAATTAATCCTGCATGGTGAATGTCATAAAATAAAATCCTGAGAAATTATTGTTTTTGCATATTCTACCTCCCAGAAATTGGAATAAATTTAACGTTGTTTGTAAAAAATGGTACCGATGTAAACTGCAAGTTGTCCAACGAAAATGAATTCCTCACACAAGTAATGTTGTAAAAATAATCTAATTATATAAATGTGGTATGATCATAACCATAAGGACCTGTGCAATAATTCAAGTATATTATTTATACCAAATCATGAACACCACACAAACTAAACCTAAAAAAACAAGTCATTCGTTACATGGTGCACCTCAAAGTAGGGCCATTAAAAAAAGTGTCATCCTATAAAAACAAGCCCTCATATGCTGATATGGCTGTCAACAGAAAGATAAAACAAAGTTATGGCTTTCATAATGTGGAGATGTAAAAACATTGCTGTATCTTTAAGGCCCAAACTAGGCCAAGTCCTTATGGGGATATGCAACATAAATGCTCTCAAAGAACATGAACAAACATACATCCTGATCAAGCATAGGAAAAGCAACACAGTGGATTTTAAGTCCGTGGTACGGAAAAAATTGTTTTGAACAGATTTTAATTGGATCCGTCTTCGGTGGGAGTGTCAGAGGTTAGCCCTATTGGTATGGAGTTAACCCACATCCAATCAGAGGCAAATACTGCCTCTGTTAAGTAAAAATCCTCAGCTGAAATCCAAGGTTTCGCGTTGGATTTCTTCCGAGGTAAACACCTTTGAAAAGTCTGACGTGTGAACTTACCCTAACAATTGGTCAATAGTATCATCCAGAAACATACCCAAGCATAAATTCCTTATCTCTTACGTATGGCAGTCAATGAAAAGTGGATGGGAAGAAAAGAACTAACTAAGGTGAAGATAGATAAGAAATTGCATATTTGGGATGAATATGTTGAACAGAATGGAAGAAGTTAGGGGATCCCCGTAGCCACAATTTACGGGGCCGGTGGAGAATTCTAAATCCTACCCCGTTTTTTTTGCACCAAAGAACACAGCAAAAACCACAGTGCAGCAAAGTTAAAATACCATCGGACAGTTCTGGTTGACATGGAGTGAGTGGCTTTCTTTTTGTCAAACCGATCTCTATCGCTCTTTTATCTAAAGAGTACAGGGATGGTGCTTCTTTCCCCTGTCTTTGGGAACGTTGGCGCCATTGCCCACTCATTCTGGGCTCTTGGCTAGATTCGAGCTGATTCTCCCAGTTTTTATAACGCGTTTGGTTTTAGTTGCCAGTTATTTGAGATTTTGTTATTCTCTTATCTCTCACCCTTTCATTACCTGACTGCTGCTAGAAGGTCTCTAGGGTGTTATGCTTTATTTGTCAAGACTTCATATATATTATTACCGTCATAAGTGCTTTGAGTTATGCCATCAGGACTGAGGTACTGTTTGTTTGTTTTTTTTCTTTCTTTCCCCTCCTGCCTCTTCCCCCCTCCTCCCTCCCCTTTTTTTTTGTCTTGGTGATTTCCTTTCGTCTTTTCTCCGCTCGTTTTTGCCATCCACTCCCTTTTTCCCTTCACTTTTCTCTGTCCTGATGTCCCCAACAAGCTACAACACGTTGACATTTCTGTTTTGACTTGAACTGTCTATACAGAAGAATGCTCATGATCGTAATATGACCTTCTATTGTCTCTGTCATGATTGTTGTTTATTTTTTTTTTACATTATTGCACTCAATGCGTTGTATGTTTTCATGTTAAACATTGTAAATAAAAAAAATTTTGAATACGGAAAAAAAATACCATCAGATTTCTGACTGTATTTTAACTAAGCTGCGTAGACATAGCCTGAGGCCCAGTATTTTATTATTGGGTTACTCCTGAGGTTATACAGAGCTGTAAAGATATAACCATCCTATTAGGGAATTACTATGTGAGCAGTTCAGTATTTTCGGAAGGGTACAGTAGGCAGACCTGCCCTTGCATAGAGTATTGTTTAGGTAAATGTTGCTATTAACAAGTGCATGAATCATCTTTCCAAAGCTGTTTTACTGTGTTTGCTTTCAGAATACTTATTTCATGGTGTGCCAGAGGGTTGATGTCTGGTGATGCTCTTGGCAGGTAGTTATTACAATAATTGGTATTGGGTGGTGGCACCCTGTAGAAAATTCTACTCACAGAATAGTTTCAAATGCTCAACATCAGTAATCATTGGTGTTCTGTTTCCTACAGCCAATTAAGTCCTCCAGGTCTGATGTGGTTGTATTAATCTGAGATCTTAAAAGTTTAACATTGCAAAGGCCATTTCTTGCAATTTAAATTAAGACCCAGATTAAGTTAAATTATTATTTTAAGACACAATCTATTATTTCTTGAACATAATTCATAAATTCGAAAAAAGACAGACGTTAATCCAGTTCAGCCTATTGTGTTATAGTGTTGATCTAGAGGAAGGCAAAAACCCCCATGAGGGAGAAGCCAATTGTCTTCATTTTAGGGGAAAATTGCTTCCCGACTCCAATCTGGCAATCGGAATAAATCATTGGATCAGTGACCCTTCCCCAGAATCCTAGTCACTATAACTTGTTACATTATTGCATCTAGAAATGTATCCATACTCTTCTCCAGAATCCTAGTCACTATAATTTCTTATATTATTCCACTCTAGAAATGCATCCAGACCCTTTTTGAACTCTGTTAGAGAATTTACCATGACAAGATCCTCTGGCAGAGAGTTCCACAGTCCATTGCTCTTACAGTAATCCCTTTCTATGTATATGTAACAACTTTCTTTCTTCAAGACTTAAAGGATGCCCCCTTGTTCTAGATACAAATAGACCTTGGGAGAGATGTCTGTAACTTTGATACATTTAAACATATTTTTTATGTCATCACGAAGCCGGCTTTTCTCTAAACTGAACAACCTATCTCCTCCAGAGAAACATCATGAAGTAACAGGAGACAAAAATACAAACACTTCCTTAAATATGCTTCATTAGGAAAATCGAAGCATTTCATCTGTAATTCAGTTTTTAAAAAAAGTGCTGGCCCTTTAAAACATCTCTGAAGTCAGAACAAGTCGGCACGTGACAGCTTGATGGATGATTATGTTGACAGTTTTGTTGCTTCTGAGCTGGAAGAGTCCATTGTGCAGGGGGAGGAGCAGGAAGTCTACATCATGAGCACACTGATTTTCTTTGGGCTGCTTTGTCTGTGCTTGGTATAACACTAGCAGCAGTGTAATTCTGATGCCTGTAGATCCTGTCACACTATGTCCTCAGTTTGCTGTGCCTATAGTGTATGTATTGAGAGACTCATATTACCATGTACAAGCAGCTATGCCCTCCCCCCCCCCCCCCTGCACAGTTGGTATCTCTCATCAGAAAGAATCCCTTAGCTCTGCTAAGAAAGTGAAAGTAAAATCTGCACCGCTGCAAAAAAATATTATAAATTCATCTACTACTATATTTTGTGTGTGTTCTGTGGAGGTGATCAGTACTCTTTAAGTCTGCTCATCTTTCTGGGTATTGCAGTCCACCCAGTCATTTTATTACTGTCATTACCCACCTTTGAACTTGTGTAAGCTCTACAATGTCTTTGCTGTGAACTGGTGCCCAAAACTGTACAAAATATTCCATGTGTGGTTTGACCAGTGATTTGTATAATGGGAAAATAACGTTCTCATCATGTGCCTCTATGCCGCTTTTAATACGCTCCATGATCCTATTTGCCTTGGCAGCTGCTGCCGGACACTGGCTGTTACAATAAAGTTTACTGTCCGCTAAGATCTCCTAGCCTTTTTCAATGTCACTTTTTTCCAGCGTTTTCCTGTTTAACAAGTAATTATGGAATGGATTCTTCCTCCCTATGTGCATAACCTTGCATTTATCTGTGTGAAACCTCATCTGCCATTTCTCTGCCCAGGCCTCCAACATATCCAGATCCCTTTGTAATAGAACATTATCCTCTATTGTGTTGATTACTTTACAGAGCTTAGTATCATCTGAAAAGATTGATATTCTAGTGTGCAATACTTGTGTAAGGTTATTAATGAACATATTGAACAGAATAGGGCCCAATACTGACTCCAGAGGTACCCCACTAGTAACAGGGATCCAGTCTGAGTATGTACCGTTAATCACCACCCTTTGTTTTCAGTTACTGAGGCAGTTGCTTACCCACTTGCACATACTTTTCCCTAGTCCAAGCTTTCTCATTTTATTTACCAACCTTTTATTTGGCACAGTATCAAGTGGTTTAGAAAAATCTAGATATGACATCCAATGCCTCACCCCGATCCAGTCTAGAACTAACCTCCTCATAGAAGCTGATGAGATAAGTTTGACAGGACCGATCCTTCATGAACCCATGCTGGAACGGCGTTATACATTTATCTTCAGTGAGATAGCCCAGGATAGCATCTCCTAGAAAACCTTCAAACGAATGACAAGCAAACCTTGTATTTATAAATAAGTCAGAATCAGTAAATAAGAGCATGGTTTAATATAACTGTTAGAAATCAGTAAATCAGTTTCCATGTATTGATCTTGAAGAACATAGCTGCTGGGGTAGGGTGGGCAATGTTAGCTGACATGAAGAACAATTGTAACAGTTCTTCGTGTGTGGCATCGGTATATAGGTATCCAGGGGCGTAGCTATAGGGGGTGCAGAGGTAGCAGTCGCTACCTGGCCCTGCAGCCTGAGGGGTCCCAAAAGCTGCCCGACACATAGAAAGACAACAGTATTGTAAATAACACATGGTGGCTGGGGGCCCCAATTTAAATTTTTGCATTTTTGTAGGTATCTGTTTTTATCCTGTCCAGAGCAATATGGTAGATGTAATGAATAGTAACATTTAGTTACTTGCCAATCTGCAAAGCTAGTGCCCCCCAGATCACATATTAAAATTCAACAAAGACATGTAATTATGCCAGTGCATCCCTTAAAATGCTATCTATAGGCGAACAGTCAACAAGTTGGATTGTCACGTGTCATTTGTTTCTCCTGATATACACTACTCACAAAAAGTTAGGGAAATTTGACTTTTGCTTGAAATTTTAGGATGAACATAAAATTTCTTGAATTTGATTTAAAAGCACTAAATAAGACCATGTCTTAACGTTAGAATACACATGTCAAACTGTTTAATGTTTCAGAAATTTTTGCACAACTTGCTGATCTCTAACAAGAAGCAGGATGACATCACCAGGCCTTTCCTCTCTTTAGTTAAAGAAAGGTCTGTTTATGTAAAACACTGTGAGTAGCTGAGAGGTAAAGTTTTTGCCTCCAAGCACAAGGGTCCTAGGTGCGATTCCCTGCAGGAACCAAACATGTGTTGTTGTTTTTTTCTCTTTATCAATGCACAAACCTCATTGAGGTTTCTTTTTTTTATTTATTTGCACCGTTTGAATAATTACTAAGGAGCACAGAGGACGGGAGTAGAATGACAGCACCTGGGGGTTGAACACTCAATAGCTGACTGAGAGGAGAGGTGATGTCTGAGCATGTCTGACCAGGAGTGAGGAGCTCTCAGCCCTGGTCGTATCCCCTGGAGACGATCTGTAAACACGGGCTCCCTAAAGGAGCACCTAAAACAAACATGGTCCAGAATTTTTAATAATGATGAATGGTGAAAATGTTTATTAATTAGTTTGCAATTTTCCCACATCAATTTTACTTTGTGGCAAAACCCCTTTAATGGCAAAATTCCCAACAGGTGTTTGATCGCTGAATAACCTAATAAATTTAGGGGTTCAATTAGAATTGGAATAATGATATACTTTACAATACATTTGTAAGAAAAACATAGTACATAGGAACATAGGAGTACATCCTAGTGTTGAAAAATACATCTACACTAAGCCAACTGCTGTCATCATGTTTGTGTTATATATATATATATATATATAGTATGTTTTTCTTTAGCATTATTGTTATTAATTATCATTTTGTTTACTATATTATTCACTAGATAAAAAAGTCCTTGCACTTTGATTTGTAATTTAGAACTTGATGGATTGATATTTTGTGAAATTTACGATTAACATCTTCACCATTTCAACGGTCCATTGTTTCTGTCCAAACTATGTGTAGTGAATCATTTCTGTTACAAAAGGTTATTATCAGTGAAAGATAAACGTATTGATAAAACATGTTACGCACATATGTCCTCTTACAGGGGGTAAAAAAAGACAATAACACGATTCGTCCCGGGCCCTTTTTAGTTCATCGGTCCCAAAATAATAGATTTTTAATACATAAAAGAAAAGAAAGAAAAAAATTGCTCCCACTGTAACACTGTATAAAAAACAACGAAATTGTGAGTATCCCAAATTTTAGATAGCAGAGGGGGGTTAAAAAATTTTTTAAATTTGAAAGGGTTTAAAAAACCCCAAATTTATTGGCCCAACAGCATGGGAAAAGGGAAGCCCAGAGTTCCTTTATTTTGGCAAAGTAGTCTCTGGTGTTGCTCCTAGTGGCCTCAATCTAGTTTTGGGGACTGAGTGTTTTAGGGCCCAAAAATTAAATTTTAAATTTTGGGGGCCCCCCACTAGTAAAATTTTATTTGGGTTCACCAGTGGAGTTGATTCGGGGGGCCAAAAACCCTACTGCTGTAAAACCCTTTTTTGTACTCTGCCTCTTGCTTTTTGCCTATTTCCTCTGTTTACCAAGGATTTTATATGCATTTTAAGGGTTTTTCACCCGGGGTTTTTTTTCCCACACTTTTTTTTCCCAAAAAACCCCTTTAAATAAGCATAAAAAAAAATTTGTGGAAAACTCCCTTTTAAATTTCCATACAAAATTTGAGCTGTAGTTCACACGGTGTGGAGTTAATTTACATTTTTGATCTGAGTATTTTGTGAGGATTTTACTCACTTGAAATTAAGTTCCATGTCAATTCTTGATGCGTTTTACTCGAGAAAAGGGCCCCCATGGGAAAACCCTTTTGGGGGGGGGATTTTCACCACCGAAAACTGCCCCAAACAAAAGTGTGGAGGGGATCCTTGAAGCTTTTCCCGGCCCCCAAAAAAAAACCCCCAAATTCACCCACAAGCTGGATCTCTGTACTTATCTACAGGGTTAAAAGGGGATGGGGCCCGGGCCATTCTGATAGAAGGGGTCATTCTATTCTGTCTACCCTTCCCCGTCTTCCCTTTTAAGGGACCCCTCCTGAAAGGGGCAGGGCGGGCAGCGCAGGGGCCCCCCAAATCACAGTGCCTCCCCCCCCCTTTTTTTTCCCTTTTCCTGAAGTTTAGTGCACTGTAGTCTCTACATGACAAGCCCGGTACCGCGCAGAGTGCACAGCCCACAACCCTCATCATCTTGACAGCTGTGGGCACTGTAGTGTCCACAGGACAGGCCCAGTACAGTGCACAGCACCCAGCCCACAAGAGCCATAATTCAGGCCAGCATGTTCACAGCTACGAACAAGGGCCATGTTGGGCTAAAACGCGTAAGCGTGTGACAGTTTTATCACCTCACCTTTTTTTTTGAAATGTTCCAGTTTTAAATTATAAGAATATCGTCTGCTTTTATATCTAGCGCTGGATTGGGGGAAATTTTTTTTTTTCACACTAATTGATTACCCCACTTTCCAAAAAATTTTTGATAAGTAAAAAAAAAGTTGCTGGGTAATACAGGCATTTTAAATTTTGGAGCACATTTTAAAACGCAAAAAACTGCCCCGTGTAAAAGAAACCCTAAGAACCCAAAAAAAAATATTGTGTTATTTGGGATTTTCCATAGAACTTGAAAGCCCTATGCCCATAAAGGGGTTCCCTCCCCTGCCAGGCCAAAATTTAAACCCAGGTTCACCCTGTGTGTTATGAATTTCCTCATGGACGCAGACCGGGGAGGGAACATCTCCGCTTTCCTTGCTTTTCCACCCCCTTATATTTCCAGGGGGCGGCCCCAAGCTCTTTTTAAAAATGTTTAATACCCCACCCCCATCGCTTTTTTTGCTGACGGGTGCATTGGAAAATTGTGCATAAAATTAATATTTTTTGGGGCCCTTTTCATAAAGCCCCGGCCACCAAAAGGTGTCACCAGACAGACCCAGCATTTCCCTAACCTTTTACCTTTCACTTCCTTGACAGCCACCCCTTTTGCCCAGGTTTTTTGGTTTTGTTTATTTTGGCAGTTGCCTGTGGCAAAATGAAAAGAAAAAGGCCCTTGGGAAAACAAGGACAGAAACGGGTTATTTAATAAATTTGTCATTTAATAATTACGGGGGTTACCTTGGTATAAGTTGCATTAAAATAATGTGTTGGATTAAAAATTTTTGTTTGGGGGAATTCCCAAAATGGGGGGTTGGGGCCTTGACCTGTTGGGAAAGGGGGGTTTGAGGGAAGATCCTTTCCCCAATTTTTTTCAAGGAAAAAAATCCCCTTTGCCAATGGGTGGATGTCAAAAAACTATGTTAGGAAATTTCCCATCCCCAAAAGTTGAAAAAGGCTTTAATGGGTTTGGGTCTGGTTTTAAACGCAAACTTTGGGGTCATAAAATTTCCGAAAAATTCCTGAGGAGGAAAGGGTTTGGGAAGCAAAGTTTTTTTTGGCCCGGGAATTTTTACTAAAAGGTTTCAGACTTTGGTGGTCTTCAAAAAGGGGGCCCTGACAGAAAAAAAAGAGACAGAAAAAAAGATACATGAAAATTTGGTAACTTTTTCATTTAAATGTACATTTTTAAAATGATTTGAATTTTTAGTATTTTAAGCAGCAAAATTTAAATTTAATTTCCCATGTTTTCATTATTATAAAAACCAGTTTCCCATTTATTGCCCCTTTAATTTTTTTTTATGGGGGAAAGTTTGTTTTGGGGTTTTTAATTGCGGGTTTTTTGGGTAGGGGATGTCCCAAAGATTAATTTTAAGGGATTTTAAAAAACCCAAAGAGGGGGACCACATGTTATTTAAAATAGACAGATGGGGATGGAAAATATTTATTTTGTGGGGGTTTAGGGGTAAGGTGGGCCCAAAACAGGGCTTCCACAGACAGAGAGGGGGGTGACAGGGGAAATATTTGATTTTCCAAAGGCGCGGGCCGGGGGTTTTAAATTAAGCGGGGCCAAACAAAACCCAAAAAACAAAAAAAAAGGGCCTTGACTTCAGGTTTAAAAAAAATAAAATAAACGCCTGCTCGGCTGAGGGGCTACTACCACAGTTTTATCCCCCCAATAGGGTTAGTTGCGACAGCGTCGGGACTCACAGCAGGGTTTTTGTTTCCCAAAGGGTGACACCCCAAAAACCCAAAAAACCCAAAAAGGGCCCTTTGGGGTTTCGGGCTTTATAGGCCGGGAGACCGGCCTCCCCTTGGGGGGGGGAAGTCCAAACCCCCCCGGCTCTTTGCCCCACCCCAGGAAAAGCCGCCCCGGAAAACCAAGGGGATGGAACCGCTTTTATAAAAAAACATGTTGAAGCATGGGGTGTTTTATTTGACAAAACCGGGACTGTCGGTTTCCCCTTTTCCACGAGCCCCGGCCCCCCCCCGGGTGCACCCCATTTGCCCGGGGTACCCCTTTTTAAGGGGCACCCTTTTGGGAGAGGACTTTTGGGGGGAAATATATTTTCCCGGGCCCAAATATTTCCACTGTCATTTGTTCTTTTACCTCCCCCTCTGTTCGAAACCCTGTGGGGTCGGACAAAATTTGGGCCCAACCATACAATCGGTTCGGGGACAGAGAAACCAGCATTCCCCTTAAAGTTTACCCGCTCGGGGTTTTCCCTCCCTGAAATTTTTTAAAAATTTTTGGGCAAAGAAAGGGAAAACCCCCCTTTGGGTGACCCTCGCATTTCCCTCTCCTTTGCCTAAAGACTTTCCTTTTTTGCGGAGAATGATCGGGTAATTAATTTGAAGCGGGGGGGCCCTTTAGAAGGAAATTTACCTCGGGGTTTTCAAGGGCCCACTTGGGGCCAAAAAAATTTCCCGCTCTACTATACTTTATTTTTTTTTCCGGGGTGTGAGCCCCTCCCTCAAGTTTTTGGGACAGGATGCTCCCTCCCCCTACTTCTTGGGGAAAGGAAATGTTTCCAAAGCCCAAACATCGGGGACGCCCCGGGTCTGTCCCTTTGAAGTCCCTCTTAAAATTTCCGGTTTGGACCAACACCGGGGAGGGTCTGCAGAGGCCCTGTTTAATTTCTTGGAAACGCTTTTTTGCCTCGGGGGTCCTTTTTTGACCATAACCAGCTTGCTATCCCGGGGTAAAAATTTTGTCAGGGGCGCTCCCTTTTCTGGCAAAATTTTTAAATTTTTAAAGCTGCCGATAATCCCCCACAAACCTAAAAAAAGCTTCCCTTTGTTTTTTTGTTGTGGGTTGTGGCAGCCCTTGTATTGCTTCAATTTTTATTAACCTGAGGGTTTTAAAACACCCCTGCCTATTATGTTACCCCAAAGGTATCGGGCTTCCTAAAACCCCTTTGGGCGCATTTTTTGGGTTTGCGGTAAGCCCCCGCTTCTCTAAGTAAAACCCAAATTACGGGCCCGGTACCCTTTGGGGAGGGGGGCAAACCCCAATTTTTCCCCTTGAAGATAAGGGATATCACCCAATTTATCCCAAAAGGGCTTTTACTGACGAGGGGGTTTTAGGTTTGCACCCAAATTATTTCTTTGAAAGGTGGCTGGAGCCCCATTTTAACCCCAAAAGGGTAAACAGACTTTACGGGAAAACAGCCCGTCGGGTTTGTGGGAAAAGCGGTTTCTTTTTGGCCCCTTTTGTGGGGGAAAAAACCTCCCGTAACCCTTTAGTTAGATTTTGGGTGGAAAAAGTCCCGGGTTTTTGGGCCAAGTTTTCTAAATTTTTTAATTCACCCACTTGGCATGGGGAAAGCTTTCCCAAATTTTGATCCCTTTCTTTTTAGTTTCCGGAAGTCATTACAGAATCGTAATGAGCCATCCGGTTTTTTGGTATCAGCCGTTAGGGCTTAAACCTTTTTCATTTTGCGGGACTCCCCCTTTCCCCCCGAGGCCCAAAAATTTTCCTGCCTCCCCCAGATATGGCTCTTTCCGCGCTTCGGGGAACCCTTTTGGGTGGTTTTAAATGGACTTTTTCCCCCCGGTTCTTTTACGTTATATCCCTTTATGACATCTTTTAGCCCAGGTAGCTCTAAAAAACACGTCCTTTTTTTCTTTGTATAAAATTCCCTGGTTTCTTTTTTTTGAGATTTTCGACAGCGAGTCTGACACATACATTTCGGAGGGGCATAAAAGGGGGCGCTCAAAAAGCAAGTTCGGGTTTTCTCTGTCTTTTCCAAGGGTTTTAAATTTCAGGGGTTTAAAGGGGGTTTAAAACTGTTCTGGTTCCGCTTTACGGGCTGGTTTCCTTGAAATTCACGTCTCCCCTTTTCAAATAACTTAAATTAGGGCCTTGCCATTTTGCTAAAAAAAATTGCTCTTAAGTAGGGACCAATATTAACACCCGATCGCCGGGGGTTAAAGCCCCTTTACCTTGGCCGACTTATTGTAACACGGCTTTGGGGCCTTTTTCCTGCTGTGGGGTGTTCCTTTAACTATTGGCATGTTTGGAAGCAAATCCTACCCTTGCATTTTGGGTATTTTGTTCAATCACACTAGGGTTTTAGGGGGTCGACTCCTGTCCCGGGTTTCCCTTTTTGGGGTTTGGCCCCAGGAGGCCCGGGGGAAGGGTTAAACCAAAAAACCAGCTCAAAAGGGGGGAAAAACCCGTGGATGATTTTTGGAACTTCCCGGACGGGAAAAAATTTTAAAAATAGGGTTTAAAAGACGCCCCGGGTTTTTTCCCGCCCTTTTAATCCCACCACCTCTTTAACATCCCTTTTTAAACCCGTCTTTTTGGGGAATCTTCCAAAAGACCGTCTTTTTTGGGGGTGTTTAACACAGACGTACGCAATTTGCTTAAATGTTAAAGGGGTTTGCATAACCCCCTAGTAACCTTGGACTTTGGAAGGGGGTTCCCTTGATCTGAAAAGGGATCCCCTTTTTTGGTTTTCCCAGTACGGGAAAATAAAAAACAGCCCCCTTCGCAATAACTTTTTGGGGAGGTATTTTCCCCAAAAAGGAAGGGTAACCCCAGGGCTAGGGTGTGGGTTTGTTAAAGTCTAATCCCAACAATTTTATTTTGGGAGGCCTTGGCGGGATTTTACTAAGGGGCCTATAGATCCATTGCGACCCCTTAAAAGGGCCCCTCGATTATATTTTTTTTTGGGGGGGGGGGGGGCGGGCCCCAAGGGACTCCTTAAGGGGGCTTAGGAGCTTTTAATTTGGGACATTTGGGGGCCCATGTTTTGCAGTACCGTTTTTACCCCCCCATGTCCCCCGGGGCCAGAAAAAACCGTTGGGGGAATACTTTTTCTGGGGTTTTTTTCGTGCCTAGATGCCTCCGACCCACATTTGGGGCTGGGGCCCAAAAAACCTTTTTCCCATTTTATGGCGAGGCACCACTAGTTTGTTCCACCACCTCCCCCTGACTCTTTTCGACCTGGTACGCCCCTCTTGATTGCCCTGCCAGGGGGGGGAAAAACCACCTTGTCAGCCCGGGGTATTGGGGGTTTTCCCATTCAAAACCCTTTTACATTTTCCCGGGCTTTTGCCAAGGTGGGGTCTCGGAGCTGAGCGTCCCGGGAAATTTTTTCTGGTGAAACCTCCAGGGGCAGGCATAGCTGTCACTCCTCCCGGTCCCCAGGGGGTTTAACCCGGAAATTTCCCCCCGGGGGGAAAAATTTTAATTTACTTCCTGTGGTCACCCCCACTGCCCTGGGAAATTTTAACTTCGGTGTAAAAGGGGTTTAGGGTTTAAAGGTTCCCCGCATTTTAAAATTTTCAGTACATGACATATTCTCACGCCAAAGGTCCCAAAAAATTGGGGGGGAAATCTCTCCAAGAATCACGGGTGTGTCATAAGGGTCTCACCCACCGCCCACCTCATGTGAGGCAACCCCCACCAGAAGTTTTCCCGTTTTACTAGGGGGGGTAGGGTTTTCTCTTTTTGGGGTCCCATGGTTTTACTTTGGAACCCCCTTTTAAACCCGTCCCCTGAATGAGTTTGGGTCCAAAACCCGGCAGGCGTTGCACTAGTTTTGACCAAAAATCCCTTTATCCCTTTAGAGCAGTTTCCGGGTAAATCGTTCACCTTGATTTTGACCCCAGTGGGTGATCAGTTTCTGGCCCCAGTCTCTGGGGGGAGGGCCCCCCCCCACCCCCCCCCGGGGCGTTGGGGGTTGGGCCAAAAAAAAACGACCTTAGCCTGCTAGTCACATTTCCCAAAAAAATCTACCTTTTAAGGGGGCAGTTTTCTGGCCCTATGGCCCAAGGGCCATGACACCGCCAACATATGACCCGGGGGGCCCGGTCACCCGGGGACTCCGGCCCCTGTGCGGGCCCCGTTTCCCTTTGGGGCTCTTTCCTCTCCCTTCAGAACCCCCTCCGGGGGCCCCCTCCCTTTGGGCAAATCTTTACCCCCCTTTTTTTTAAGGAACAGTTTACCCCGTCATTCCCGGCCGAAATTTCTGTTTACCCGGGGGGTTTAGGCTCCTTTAGGTACGGCTTTGGCCCGTAAATTTCCTTTAGGGGGCCTTGTTTCCTCTCGGGCTAAAGGGTTTAAAGGGGGTGCTCCCCATCTTTGGGGGCCCCCGGTCCCCACCCAGGCCCGGACCCAGGAGGCAAAAGTGGATAAACTTATCCCGGACAACCTTCTCGACCATCTGCGCAAAGGGGTTTGATTTCCTCCGGGTGTTAACCCCCTTTTTTTACCAGAAAGTCCAGGTTTTAATTTTGGGATCGAGGGGTAGGTGCCAGGGGGAAGGTCCCAGGGTTTTGCAACCCCCCGGGGCCCCCCCACATGGAGGTTTACTCCTAAGCGAGCCAGAATCTCCCCCCTTCTAACTTGGAAAAGTTCCCGGGGTCCTGGTCGTGGGGGTCAAAATACCACCCTTTTTAGATTCCCCAGTTTAGAAAAAGCGCCCCCTTCCCCCCCGCCCAGTGTGCCCCCTGGTAAGGGCTTCGCTCTGCCCCCCCTTTCAAAAGAGCGCAAGGTAGGCCCCCGAAAGTGTCCCGTGGGCGTCATCTTTTGTAGGGGACGGGTTTTTGTACCCGGGAGTACGGGTTTTTTGGGGGGAAGGAACTTGACGGGCCTCTCACACTTTGCGCCACGGCTTGTACCTGCCTCCCGCAGCTGGGCGGTTGATGTGCTGCTGTTTCATGAAAAGGGGAAGTCGGGTTGGGCCTTTTTAGCCAAACGCGTTGGTTTCCGCCCGGGCCCGCATTTGGGCCTCCATTTATGCCTTTTGCTGATTGGCTGTCATAAAACTGGGATGCTGTTTGGCCCGGATGGGGTTGCTTTACCAGTTCCGGGCCTTTTTTCCGGGGGTCTGGTGGCTGTTTTAGTGGGATCTTTTATCCAAAGGAAAATAGGATTTTAGCCGTTTCCACGGGGTCGTTTGGCCCCCCAGCAAAAGGCTTTCAGCAAAACACCCTGCATGTCCCCCCTTTAATGTTGATTGCCCCCTTTCCCCAAACCCCATATGTGGAGGTTTAGCGTCAGGTAGGCAAACAGGGGCTTTCCGACAGACAGAGGGGGCAGTGACACGGGGAAAAAAGTTCAAACCCCCAGGGATTGGGCCCGGGTTTATTCAGCAGAAAATAAAAAAACAAAGCAAAGGGCCCTTTACCCTTTAGGCTTTAAAAAATAAATAAAAGCCTGTCGGGGTTGGGGCGCTAGCTACACACATTTTATCACTTTTACTATGCTTTTGTTGAGACAGCGTCTGTTTACTCACGCATGGGTTTTTTTTTACCCGCGTGGGGCACCACCCAAACACAGGGGCCCGTAGGTTTTAGGCTTTTTTAGGCCCGAGCCCCGGGCCCCACCTTTTGGGGGGGGGGGAGTGGCCCCCCACCCGGTCTTTGGGCCCAATCCAGGGGAAAAGCCCACCCCGGGCACAAGCGGATTGGAACCCCTTATACTAAAAAACATGTCAGTTCATAGTGCTACTGGGCACACAGGGGGCTGTCGGTTCCCCTTTACCGGGGTCCAGGCCCTCGGTGACCCCGGAAATTTCCCAGGTACCGCCCCAAAGGGGAGATTTGGAGAGGTCTTGGGGAAATATTCTTCGGGCCACTATTCCCCTTTTCCCCTTTTCTCACAAAAATAAAAAATTTTATATATTATTATATATATATACCAAAAACGAAAAGATGGGAAAAAGGGGCGGAAATTTTTTAGTTTTGTTTTTTTAATTAGTAAAAAACTTAGGGCTGGACAGTTTTTTGGGTAAGGGTTTAAATGGGGTAAAATTTTGGGCGTATTTGCGGGTCTAATAACGAGGGGAGATTCGCACAAAAATTTGGTAAAACCATTTTTTTTTCATTGAGAATTACAATTTCTTCGTATTTTCCGGCAGGAGATTTAAATGGGGAAAAGTCAATTACTTGCGGCCCAAAAACATGCCGCAAGTAATGAATGTTTAAAGGGGGTGGGGGCTGTTGACCCCCCTCCGCCACCGGGGATTAAGCGCGTATTTTGCGCGAGTCCCGGGAAAAAACATGATGTATGCGGCGCGTACTGTAAAGGCCGGGCCCGTACATTGTTGAACCTAGCCTTAGGGTATGTTTCCCCCCGGCGTAATTACGGCACGTTGAGGGCGCCCCCGCAAAAATGCCAGGTGATTTGGGGGTCGCGTGATTAGCCGGGGTTAAATTTCCCCAAAACAGGGGGTGGGGGAAAAACATTAATCCCTTCTTCATTAATTGACATGTCACTTAATTTCCCCTAAACAAATTTTTACGCGGGGGGGACGAGGCGTAATCCATAGTTCTCTATGAGAGCTATGGATTACCGTAATTGCGGGGCGCATTTTGCTGCGTATTAAGCGCAGTACGCGGCGAAATACGCCCGCAATTGTGTGGCTAAAAAAGTTGTATGAACATACCCTTACATTGTGCTATATTTATCATTGGGTTCATAAATCTGGTGCACCTCCTATTACTTGGTTTACTTTATGCCACTTAGGGCTTGTTCACACGGCGTTTTGGATCCTTTTTACGGATCCGTTTTTGAAAGCGGATCCGTAAAACGCAGCAGTTGTTACTTTATATGGATCCGTTTTGAATGCTTTTTCACCTGCGTTTTACGCATCCGCTTTCCGGATGCTTTTTCAGAATGAATCTCTCTCTCTCTCTCTCTCTCCTCCCGCAGCCCCGTCTCCAATTCAAATCTCTCGCACCTCAGCCCCGTCTCCAATTCAAATCTCCCGCACCTCAGCCCTAGCTCCAGTTCAAATCTCCCGCACCTCCACTGTCACTGCTCCCACAGCCGCCGCTCACCTCCGATCCCCCTGCGCAGCTGTCGCTCACCTCCGTTCCTCCTGCGCTGCCGCCGCTCCACCTGCGCTGCCGCCGCTCCACCTGCGCTGCCACTCCTGCCGCTCACCTGCGCTGCTGCCGCTCACCTGCGCTGCCGCCACACACCTCTCCAGCGATCCCCGTCCAGCCTCCCAGTGCGCTTTTCGCATACGCTTTCAGGATGCAAAGCGCAGCTGATACGTGCCTGCAGTGTGGAGCGCTTTTGGACAGGTGCCAAAAGCGGACTCCATTATCTCCTATGGGCTTTCACTTGCGTAAACCGCAATAAGAATTGACATGTCAATTCTTAAAGCGGATGCGAAAAGCGCAGCGCAGGAGAGCCCTCAAAAGCGCATCGGCGATCTCCCGTGGGAACAGCGATGCGCTTTTGCCATTGAACTCAATGTTAATCACACTGACAATTGTTAGATCCGTTTTGCGGATCCGTAAAACGGATCACAAAAACGCCGTGTGAACAAGCCCTTAGGTTCACAAGGTTAGGTTCACAACACATTTGACTATGTTGCAAAACGTGTACTTTATAATGTAAATGCTAAACATATGCCAAACATGTACTCTTTTGAGCAGACATTTTTTATTTTTTTTAAACTAACTTTCCTATTAGCTGTCACTTGTTTTTCTCTGTAATTTGACTAGGTAGGTTTCTTTATATTTTTATGATGGATACAACTGTATACATTTACAAACATGGGCACATACACTAATGTAAACTTTTCATTGACATTCATATTAAAGAAACGTAAACTGTAACGTCATGTTTTTGTTCAGCTTGAAACCGCGCAGCATCCTGCATCTTCCATCTGTAAAAAGAAAGATACATGGTCATTAAACGGATAGTGAAGACATACGCAATGTCGGTACACGCAGCCATAGAAGTCAATGTATACAATAACGCACACTCTTGGATACATGTTTTTATTTAAAAAACCTGTGCTTTAGACTAATGGATTATTATCATGTGAACCTAGACTGATTGCGACACAATTTTGCCACTTTTTTGTCACACCGCGTCGCACAGTAAGACATGCCCTGTCTCTGCATCACACCTCTTACAACACTTTTCTGGTTCCTCTCTGGTTTTCAGATTAAAGGGGTTGTCTCACAGAGCCACAGGCAGCTTCAGACTCACAGTTTCTGATCAGGCTGTGGGTGTCTCTACAGCAGTGATTGACATACCAGCTCTGCTATAAGAGTAGAGATAAGACTCAGCAGGGAGTGACTAACCAAGATGGGATAATTGCTTAGAGCAATGAGAGATAAGAGAGCAGAGAGAGGAGGTTGGTAACCTAGAGAAACTTGTGTACACTAGCAGTAGATAAAATCTTCTTTATCTCCTGAATCAACAAAGCAATGTTTATGGTAAAGGGCCGTTCACACGGCTTATTGCAGGGACAAATTGCAGCAGTACTGCGCTGCAATACGGCTGGAGTCTGTCCCAGCCATTACGGTAATCCACAGTTGTCATAGAGAACTATGGATTCCGTCTCTCCTACCCGCTCGGCGAGTCCGCCAGGCGGGGAGAAAGTGACATGTTCATTATCTCGGCGGGATACGCGCCGTGGATAATGAAAGTCTATGGGGCCGGCGGGGAGTGCCCCTGCCCCGCCCCTTACTCAAGCCGTAATAGCGGGCGAAATCCGTCCCGCAATTACGGCTTGTATAATCCGTGTGAACCGGCCCTAATAGTCTTCACTTAGCTTTCACTACATGTTAAAGCTAATGATTGTGACAAGAAAACCCCTTTAACAGTCACTCAGTAAGTAATTATCAACAGTCTGAAGTGAAGTATTGGTACTCTCTAGAAGGTAAATAAAGAACAAAGTTCTATATAATGTTTTACCTTTCAGTCCTATTAATATTTACTATTACAAATTATAGTACAGTAAAATTACAGCTGGTGATTCTATTACAGTATATAAAAGTCATTTATGAATGTCTGGTTGGTACTTTCCCTAAGGTGAGTATATAGTATGCTAGACGGGTATCAGTTGAAACTCCAGTCAATATCTATAAACCATAATGTCCCTAACGTAATATCCTAAGCAAAATGCAAAATTGACAGGGTCTTCTAACAGAATGTTCAGTCTGTATTTTAGGGTAACTTAGGGTGCTTTCACACAGTGCATTTTTGATGCATTTTTTTAATGCATTTTTTGTGCAGAAGACATAGCAATTAATGCTGTACATTGCTACACAAAAAAGGCGGCAAAAATCACGGTAAAAATTTTACTGCGATTTTGCCCGCAATTTTTTTTGCAGCATTGTACAGCATTAATTGCTGTGCCTTCCTGCACAAAAAACGCATAAAAAAATGCATCAAAAACGCACCAAAAACAATGGGGCAGATTTATCATGGCAGTTTAGCTGGAATTCTGGCTCAATTTGTGCCAAAAACAAGCTTTTCGGCACATTTACTATGTGTTTTAGACAGTTTCAGATGCTTCTGTGATTCGTTCGACAAAGAGGGCTTGGCCTCGTAAAAGGTGCGTGACGTCGCAGGAAATGGTGCGTGGCTTAAATGCGTGGCTTAACCTTACACTGTCTAAGGTTAAGACACTATTAACCCCTTACCAACCTATGACGTGTTAGTACGTCATAGCGGCGGTAAGTGGCTTTGAAACGGGATCGCGGCGCGATCCCGCTTCACAGCCGCCGGGTGTTAGCGGCTAATTGCAGCTAACACCCGGCGGTTTTAGCGCAGGTGAGCGGCGTCGCCCGCCTGCACTGTTTATCCCATCAGGCGCCGTGGCAAAGATGGCCGCGACTGAAAAGCTGTGCTGCGCACCGTTTTTCAGCCCGATCGGGACATCAGTGATAAGATCGCTGAGTCTCGATGGGCTAACATGGCAGCGCAGAGCCTTGTGAAGGCTCTGATCGCTGCCATGTTCCTTTTTGCCCCACTTCCGTCTGCAGACAGGAAGTGGGGAAACCGCCATCTTTGTACACCCTAATGCATTGCCTATGCAATGCATTAGGCTGTATTAACGATCGCGCCCCCTGGTGGTCAAGCACCATAGGGGGACTAAAAGTTTAAGTAAAAAAATAAATAAATAAAGTTTTAAAGTACAAAAAAAAGTATTAAAAGTTCAAATCACCCCCATTTTACAAATAAAAACAATAAAATAATAAAAAAGTTACACATATTTGGTATCGCCACGTCAGAAAAAGTCAGATCTATAAAAATATAATATAATTTATCCCGTACGCTGAACACCGTAGAAGAAAAAAAATTCCAAACGCCAAAATTGCGTTTTTTTGGTCGTTTCACGTCACATAAAAATTGGAATAAAACTAATCAAAAAAAGTCGCATCCATTTCAAAGTTCTAGCATTAAAATGTACACATCTGCCCACAAAAAATGCCACCTCACTGACGTCTGTAGGTGTTAGTACAAAAAAGTTATTGGTCACACAAAATGGCGCCGCAGCGCAAATTTCAAGAATACAAAATGTTTGGAATTTTTTTACGGTGCCAAAGCATAATGGAAACCCTTCATGTTTGGTATTGCCGGATGCGTAACAACCTGTAGAACACAATTAACACATCATTTTTACCGAAGAATAAACTCTGTAAAAACAAACCTCCCGCAAACATGGTGCAAGTACGTTTTTTTCACATTTAGCCCCACTTAGAATTTTTTTGCCGTTCCCTAGTATACTCTATAGTAATATAAATAACACCACTAGAAAGAACAACTTGTCCCGCAAAACAAAAGCCCTCATATGTCTATGTAGGTGAAAAAATAAAACAGTTATGGCTTTCAGAAGGCAAAGAGCAAAAAAATTTAGAGCCATATTATTATGACCGTCCGTCAGGAAGGGGTTAATAAATCTGCCCCATTGTGTGAAAGAACCCTTAGGTATTGAGTGGAAGTGTGATTTTGTTACTTCGTTAAAAAAAAACTTGTCCTTCAGTTGTTCACCCTAGATGACGTTGTTAAATTATTTGATCAGCCAAATTAGTTGATCCCATTAGTGTGTGTGTTTAGTAGTCTGGTGTTCGTACTCCTTAACCCCTCATTACCATGTGCTCAGCCTCTGGTTAGGCCAATGGTTGTTTAAAAGTATCCAAAAGCTTTGTTTTATTCAGTATGAAGTAATGCTTCAGCCTTCCATAAAACATGAATCTTTACTAGATCTTCCAGTAAAATTCACAAATGCAGTATCAGCAGCCGCTTACCATGTTTCAGGCTTTAATTATAGTATATTATGCTGCACATGAACAAACACTTAAAAGTGAATCAGAATCAATCACATTGTGATTTAAAAAGTCACGTGACCTCTCTCACAATGAAAAACCAGGTCTGATACATAATAACATTTCAATAATGTAACGTTAGGTCAGATCTTTTATTTAACCCATTAAAGGTTTATTTCACCATGCTGTTTCACTGAGTCACAAGCAGCTTTACACTCACTCTGCCTTTCTTCTATAGCAGTGGTTAGCATATTTACAGTAGTTCAGCTATAACTAGCTGAGACATTACAAAGACATAAGTGCAGGAGATTTAATCTTCAGTAAACAAAGCTACAAGTGCTTTGTGTTGATAGCAACTATGCACAGTATGAATACCAATAGTGACCTCCAGGGCTGTGGAGTCGGCAAGCCAAAGCCCCGACTCCGACTCCTCAATTTCCCAAACTTTCGACTCCGACTCCTGACTCCCTCATACATGGCGCATGTTTAAGTGATAACTTTACTTTAGTAAAATGGTAACATAAGGCTTTTTATCACCTTATGATACAATAATCAAGCTAATTAGCTTGAACAGACACTGATAAGCAAAAGGGTAACAATGTTTTGGTCTTTTGAACACTTGTGGGTAGAATTGAAGAAAAAGCTGTATTTGTATCCAAGTCCAGTCTGCACCAACACTGGGAATGTGTAGAAGAGACCTGGGATCAGATTTTGGTCAAGAAATGCTTGAATCTGATCCAGAGCCCAGAAGGATTCAGGCAGTATTGAAAGCCAAAGGTGGATTTACCAAATACTAACAGAATAATAAAAATTAACATTTTGATTTTTAGGAACAGATGCGGAACAGATATAAATTTTTCTATAATACGAGAAATACTGCTGAACTCCATACTAAACTAAACTAAAACTAAACACTCTGGGTGACATCTATGAATTCGTATGCAGTATATTTCGGGCGTATATTGCGCCCAAAAAACTGCTGGAATACTTTTCTATAGATGACACAACACATTTTAATGTGCCTAGAATGCGCCAAAATTTGATGCTAAACTGCCATACAACGTTTGTTGCATTACGCTGTATGCACCAAAATGTTTGATGCATAACACTTTCATTCATACTGTCGTATCATACACTCCTCTATACTTATTTAGAACTGTTGTGTCAGCGCCAAGTTAAAAAAATGGCGCATGCAGATTCATATATGTCGTCCTCTATTTTTATGTATAGAACTTTTGCTGTGTGTGTGACTGAAATAGGCTCAGTACACACTATGTACACACTATGGGCGACGTATATGAACGGGGCTGCGGCAGTTTTCTGGTGTACTTTGAGCCAAAAAGAATGAATGAACAGGTCACTCCAAACTTTGGCGCAATACATCCCTTTGACACTTTTTTGTGCACCAAAGATTTGTTCTGGGGGCGCGTCACACCACATTCATAGAAGTAGACACATTTATGATTCTTTGACGCCAAATTTAGACGCAGAACAGTTAGAACAGCCAGACCAGGTTAAAGGTGGTACCTGAGCCAGACTTGTTGTATTGACACTAGACTGCGTCTGTATGAAGAACAGGTTCATACATTCTGGTGCATTCAATACTACCTTAAAGCAATTTAGAACTGGTCTGTCAGCGCCAACGTTCATACATATTGCCCTATGTTTTTCGACACTTGTTTTTGTAAGCCAAAGTCGTGGGCAGCTTAAACATCTTTTGATCAAAATATGTGAAAAAAAAATAAATAAAAATATTTGAACCGAGAATCTCAAAGATTTTTCATGTATGAAAATCAGGAGTGGACCCTACACAGAGAAGAGGTAAGATGAAAAGGGTTCTAGTTCTTCTGTGTTTTGGATCCATTACTGGTTTTGGCATACAAATACTTCTGGAAAAAAAACATAGTGTGCACTGAGCCTTACCCATCAAATTCTGTCTAGCAATGTTTGCAGCCTTTGGCTATGTTCACATGGCTAATTGCAGGGTGTACAGTGTTCAGGAGCTCGCGCCGATCAGCACGTACTCCCGTGACGTAGGGGGGCCGGCAGCCTGCCAGCCCCATAGACTGACATTACTCGTGGTGCGTAAGCGTTGTGAATAAATAACATGTCAATTATCTCCCCGCGCCTACAAAACGGTCGTATTATATACGCGGGGAGAGGAGGCGTAATCCATAGTTCTCTATGAGAACTGTGGATTACCGTAATGACTGGGGCGCATTTCGCTCATATTAGAGCGCAGTACGCTCTCAATACGTGGCGAAATGCGTCCCAAAATAAGCCATGTGAACATAGCCTTACAAACAGCATAATTAAGACTCCATTCTGGATATTTTGTTGTTTGAAACTGTTGAAAACATGTTGCAGGTCCAATTGACAATCAGTTAATCGAGAACAATTCCCCTTTGCTCTAATCAGCTCACCTGTAGGTGTGACTAGAAAATAGTAGTCCTTGCAGTAGGAAATGGTTTCTATTTTGGCTACTTTAGAATTAACCAATTAAGTCAAATTCAAAAAACAAATAATATGAAAACATATTTTTAATTATTAATAATAAAAATAATAATAATAATAACAACAACAACAACCTAGAATTAATAAAATAAAAGTTTGGTATGGCCACCACATCCAACCTACAGATAATTAAAAAGTCATCTATAGAGCAGCCATACTAGAAAAAGGCATCAAAAAATGGATTAGTAGAATGAAAAATGTATTCCTTTTCCCACCAGGCCATAAAAATATTTGCAATTGATGGCAAAAATTTGGCCCCAAATTAAGCACCAGATACTTGCAAATAAAAATGATTATCGAACGTGAAAAAATTATGGGTGACATGTCTGAAAACGGGTGTTTTTAGGTGAATTTAATCAGTGTAAAGTGCGCCGGAAAGTACGATCCTCTCAAAAATCTGGTGTCTGGTAAACCTTGCATAGTAAACTTAACATTGCGTATAATTACTGGTGTATGTAATGCGCCTATCGAAGGTGCATAACGTATCATTACTAGTGTATCTAATGCGATAGGCGCATAGCTTTATGGAGGCACACAGCATATCATTGCTTTTATATGTAATGCACCTTCTTAGGCGCATTACAATGTGTCGTATAATGAGCCTAGTTTTGGTGTACGACAGTTCATTTACACCGAGAATATGGTGGTTTGGGACATGTCGCCCTATGTGTCAGTAAATAGGTTAATATAAAGAAAAGTAAATCCTCAGAATAATCAGTGAGTGTGGTCTTCTGTTTTCTTCCAGCTAATGCTGAACTGAAAAGTAACCAGTGTAACCCTTTTAACATGACTCGGTACTAATATTGCTTAAATAGGTTTGGTTTGACACTGGCTCAAAAAGGACAACCTGAACCTTAATTTTTTTCTCCAACCCTATCCCTACCTCTAAACCAAAGTTGGGCATAGGATTGTTTACACAATTTTAGGGGTTAACTTACTGTTACGCATCGCTCCCAGTGTGGCCATCTTGGGATCATACTTTTGGTTACTATAACAAGGGGCCATGCCCCGGGTTTTTAAAAGAAGTAAAACGAAGGGAAAGCCGGACATTGCACCTACCACGGTTAACCCCTTAAACAATCCTAAAGTGTTGTAAAAAAACATATTTTTTTGTTTAAAATATGTCTTATTATATAGAACATTTATCAAAAAATATCTTTTTTTAAAACATAATTTTTCCGAAAAATTAACAAAAAATATATGGTTGGAAAAAATTTTAAATAAAGGTCCTTTTCTTTTTAAAACACCTAAATAAGGGAAATTTTTGGGTTGGGTTAAATTTTAAAAGGGTTTTTTTTTTTTATCCTGACCTGACCCAAATGTGCTGGAAAAGGGCCCCATTACACATTTCTGTTACTACCAGTGCATAAAAATGTGAAGTCCACAGCACATAATTGTCGTAACCAGTTATAGCCCCAGTGCAGTGACATTTATGGCAATAAACATGTAAGCTCAGCCACGCAATATCTTCTAGTTAGCAGTGCAGACAGAAGCTGGAAGTACATCTTGGAAGTACTGGAAGAAAATACATAGTGGAGGCAATTTGCCTCACCATGCTGAATCTCAGAGCCACAGACCGTTTCAGACTCTTTCTGGTCAGACTGTGGGTGGTTCTACAGCAGTGATTGGGATATCAGTACTGCTTTTCCCTTTCGGCCTCTTACAGTGAAGGGAAATGTGAAGGTTTTTGTAAACTTATGCACAAGGCTACAGGCTAAAAAGGGATTAAAAGGTTGCAGTAAGTAGATAAAAACCCTTACTGGGATAACTTAGAAAGGAGTAACATCACTATGGTCAAAAACAGCTGTTGAAGCAATGAGAACAGTGAGAGGTTATCGGTAACCTAGAGAAACATATGTACACAAGCAATACATAAGATCTCTTCTATCTGATAAACAAAGCAAAATCAATAGAGCACTGTATATGATAAGATTCTTTATTTGCCTTTGCCTAAATGTGTAAAGCTAAATAATCTGGTGAAAAAAACTCTTTAAGGAAAGTGTCACATGTTGCACTGGTGCAACAACACATGCATGTTTAAGTGCACTTTTGAATGAGTTTTTTGAAGATTTTTTTTGTCTGCAAAAACTGCTGCGGCCAAACATTATATGAAAGTCAGTAATATAAAACCCAGTATAAAAGTTGTTTTTTTGGGGGGGAAGAGGTTAGTTTTCACTTTCGGTTTATTGTTTTGGTCAGTAGCAATACAAGCATGTAGCAGGTATAGTGTTTTGGGGTTTTTTTTTTTGCATAATTGTTTCCCCATAGATCTTTGTCGCTTTTTTTTCTGCGCCAATAAATCACGTGCACGTGTTTTTTATGTATTTTTAGTGCCTCTTTTCCACATTGTAAATCATGTGATACATACATGATTTGTGAAAAAAAAAAGCACCAAAAAATTTGAAAAAAAACACAAACAATACACACTTTTTGTTTTGTTGCAAAAAATACATCAAAAACAGAAAAAATAATGCATGAAGCCTAAAATGAATGCATGCAGTTTATGATGCATTTTGCCCAAAAAAATTGCCATGCAAAATGTGTGTAAAGGGCCCAAAGGATATTTCAAAACACCACCCTCCAGGGCTATTTTTTGAAAGTCCTAAGAGTAGTCTGCATTCAGGACACAGCAAAATTTTTTAAAAAATCCATCCTGAGCAATCTCTTTTCCCCCACTACGGGAGTACATTACCACCCCCCACTTTTTTGTGGGGAAAAGAACAAAATAAACTTATATAAGGGTAGTTTTACATGGGGAAATTTTTGCATGTTTTTGCCATATCTCAATTCATGCTGTGGATGGAATGCAAATGTATTGTGTATTTCTCCTCCCATTGACTTCAGCAAGGAAGTATTACAATTCATTTGTTTAAAGGGGGTTTTCTCACACAAAATTGTATTAAAATTTAAAAATCTTCAAAAAACAACACTTTGCAATTATGTCAATAACAAATTCCTACGATTTCTAGATAACTTGCTTTTAGTGGGCCTCAGGGGTCTGCTGAGGTCTCTATAGTCAACCGACCTGCTTGTTCTCCCTCATAGGCTGTATGGCTGGCATCTTATCACAGCAGGTCGAGTCGGGAGCGAGCACGCAAGTTTAACTATCTCCTGTCCGTTCTCTCTCTGTCCTTGCTCTGCCTGCTGCACAGCGCAGTGATTTAAAGGCAGGCATACTAGCAGCCCCTGTCTTTCCCTGCTGCCTTATCTGTGTCTCACCTAATTATTTACTGCTGTTAACTATTTCCTGCCCATGCCCATTCAGCTCAGATCTGCCTAATTAGCATTCACTCTCTGTTTAAACCTAACCAGCTTCAACTGCTGAAGTGAATGTTTTGGGGCAGGAAATAGTCAACAGTCAGTAATAGTAATTAAGCAGAGACACAGACAGACATAGCAGAGAGATAACTCCATGAAAAGACAACAGGCCGCCCAGCCCCAGCAGCTAGTAATGATCACATCAGAGATTATTTGAATCGCTTCCCCCCCCTGCCCAATTCCCTGTGCTGGGAACCCCTGGCCTGAGTAATCGCCTGCCCTGCGTGCTGTCATGTAGGGGGGAGAGAAAAATTTGCTGTGTGTACACGGTGGATGCTATTGAATGGTCAGCAGCAGGGGAAAGAGAACTCTGTGATCTGAGATGTTCTCCCTTCCAATGCTGTTTTAGCATCGGGAGCGAGCGCAGCAGCATGACGTCACCTAGATGAAGGGAGGGGGGAGAGGACTCGAGGAAGCCAGTGCTCCCGCCCCTGATTTCAAAACTCCAGCTCTTAAGACAGCACCAAGGAATGGTGAAATTCAGTCGTGAGACAACCCCTTTAAGTATTTCTTTTTCTGTAGATTATCAGGTAAGCCTAAAAAACACAGGAGAGTCTGTGGGTCTACTAATTTTATTGTCTTAAAAACAACGCGTTTCATATCAGACAGGGACATTTCGTCAGGTTACATTGTTTGCACATAAGTGGACGGGCTTTAATAGGACCTCCAAAAAGAATTAGGGGGAGTTCATATAGAGATGTGCCGCAAAACGGGAATTCTGACACGAATATGACGTGCAATGGCCTGAGGCAGATAACTGCCTCCCATACTTCATTTGACACCGTGTATATGCCTGAAAAGTATTGACATATCAATTCTTTTCAGGTGCAGCGAAAGATACAAGATAGCGTATCCTGGCGTGAAATATGCGCTAAATTACAATTTGCCACTCTAAATTTACCTGCAGAGTTGCTGCAGATTTCCTGCTCGAGAATTCTGTTCTGTGTGAAACCACAATTACAATGTTATGTCTTGGGCTATGTTCACACGGCTTAAAATTGGACGTATTTCAGTCTGTAACTACGCGCCGGAGTGCGCAAATTACGGCTGGAATACGTCCCAGTCATTACGGTAATCCACAGTTCTCATAGAGAACTATGGATTACGTCTCCTCTCCCTGCTCGGCGAATACGCCGAGGGGGGAGATAAAATTTACATGTGAATTACCAGCGGCGCATATACGCCGCTGGTAATGCAAGTCTATGGGCCGGCGAGGTGCCCCCCCCCTCCACACAACTTTACACACAAGTGAAATCCAGCAGCTGTTAAGATCTCTGCTTCCTGTCAGTGACATGTGGAGAAGCAAATCAGCTTTCGGATAAGGCCCTGCTCACCTTGTAACTGACTTGGGCTGGTAGTGCAGCGGGTAGAGCAGTGATAGACTTATTGCTTTTTACAACGAAGGGGTTTGGAGTTCTATTCCCTCAAAGGGTATTTTTTTTCCCCCTAAATTCTACCATATGTAGAGAGACCTAAAATTTT
This sequence comes from Phyllomedusa bahiana, assembly GCA_025379985.1. Lineage (NCBI taxonomy): Eukaryota > Metazoa > Chordata > Amphibia > Anura > Hylidae > Phyllomedusa > Phyllomedusa bahiana. The sequence goes on from JAODAL010000579.1 coordinate 60,642, forward strand.
ATATGTTAAATCTCTATAATGATATATATACCCCATACAGGGCTTCCCCTATATCATTCTCATCCCCCAGAATATAAAGCATTGTATCAAAGTATGTTGGAAGTGCTTGGTGTGACAGCAAGGATGGGACACTATATAGGGGAGCTTTGTGTGTGTATATGAATAAGATTATAGATGTTCCCCACATATATTTTCATATCTTAACATAAGTGTATAAATTTTAAATAAAAAAAAAAAAAAAACACAACAGATGGGCCCTTTAACTCCCAACCTCTATCTTGTAGGGCTGATCACCTAAGCACTCTCTATACAAGCAGCTCATGCAGACACAATGTTGAAGCGTTATGTTATACACTACAGGTGATGACGTCATAAGGAGGCGGGACTTGCATTCGATCTGAGGAACAGAACGCCTTCTTTTCCAAGTAGCAGCTTAAGGACTGGATCTGTGAGGAGGTGAATCAACCTCTTGGCAAAAGCCCCTTAAACAGGCAGTAATTGCCCAGAACATTGACCCTAAAGCTGGGAGATGTACATAGAGCCAGCAGACTTTGGTTTCACTATCGATTTTAACAGCTCAGATTGGAGTAAACACAGAGTGTGCAGCAGCCAATCACAGTGCAGGGGGCGTGGCCGGGGCGTTTCCTTTCTAGGGCATATCCCAACAGCTGAATGAAATGTCAGCCAGCCAATCACAGTGCAGGGGCGTGTCTAAGGTGCCAGAATCGACCCAGGGGCGTTCTGACCCAGCAACAGCAGAAATAAAAGACAGTTTTACAGAGATGCTTATATCTGCTAAACCAAGTGACAGAGGTAATGCAACCCAATTACAAAAGTGCTTATTTTTACTGAGACATTTTATTTTATCTGAGACATGATCTTTGTAACGATAAAACCCCTTTAAGTCATGAGATAAAATACATTTTATGTGCTATGAGTGCAGACAGGTTTCTATGGGTACCTGGTTCACTGACCATAACTCTGTTATCTGATAAGAGCAGAGGGCTTAGAGCAGGGACTGACATCACCCCATTGATGGACTGATCTCCTGAGCAAACTAATTATCTCTAACAAGACTACACATAAGCCGTTGTTTTCAGTCCTCACAGCACATGTACCTTGTGTTTACTGAAGAGATAACATCTCCTCCACTTGTCAGTGTAACAGCTCAGCTACTTACAGAGACAGCAAATATGCTAATAACTGCTATAGAACCACCCACAGCCTGAGGAGACAGAGTGAGTGTAAATCTGCTGGTGACGCAATGAAACAGCCTAGTGAGAAAACCCCTTTAAGTTTATATGAATATTATAATTATAGATAAGTGCTTTTTTAAATTTGTAAATGGAACAGGATTTCTACTACAACAAAGTGTGTCAGGCTCCAGTCACAGATTGCACACATGCTTTAGGGAGTTATTACATTTAATTAAAATCTGAAGAAAAAAAAAAATCTTTCCGCAGTCATATCAGCAGAAGGTGAATAAAAAACTCTCCGGGGACATTCCAGAAACTAAGAGGACGGTTGCTATCCCAGAGGCTGGAAAAACAAGCTGACCGCTCAATTAGTAAATGATTAACACTGTAGTAGGTTACTTACATGACGCTTGCAGCTACTGTCTTTGTTTCAGTTCTGTGGGAAAGATACAGTAACTGTAATTTTACACTGTGATATAGGACTGCATAGGAAATTCTGACAGACTTAATTCTATCTGCTGGTAACAAAGCTGACAAAAAACTGCAGTTTCCAGTGGATCAGTTCACATTGTTGTCAGCATTGAGATGTAACATCATCACGTGACCTGTGGTGTTTATCCATAGTATCCATTTATTCAGGGTTAACACTTAGGCTATGTTCACACGGCTTATTTTGGGGCGCATCTCGCCGCATATTTCGCGTCGTACTGCGCTCTAATCCGAGCAAAATGCGCCCTATAATTACTGTAATCCATAGTTCTCATAGAGAACTATAGATTACGCCTCCTCTCCCCGCTCGTACAATACGATCGTATTGTACGCGCGGAGAGACAAGTGACGTGTCTATGGGGCGCGACTCCCGAACAGCCAGCGTAATTGCAGTGCGTACTGTACGCCCTGCAATTAAGCCATGTGAACATACCCTTAGAATTGTCTTGTTTTTGGCAGCTTCGAACCAGTCTCTTAGGCCATGTTCACACGGCTAACTGCGGGACGTAATTCAGTCCGTAATTACGCGAGTGCACCAATTACGGGCTGAATCCGTCCCAGTAACTATGGTAATCCACAGTTCTCATAGAGAACTATGGATTACGTCTGCTCTCCCTGCTTGGCGAATACGCCGGGGGGGGGAGATAACTGACATGTGAATTACCAGCGGCGTATACGTGCCGCTGGTAATGACTCTCTATGGGCCAGCGAAGTGCCGGCACCCCGCTCCCACCGCGCCCCCCGCCACGCGGCGTAATTTCGGGGCGTAATTACGTCCCGCAGTTAAGCCGTGTGAACATAGCCTTATATTGGACAAATTCAACATGTAATGCTCAGCAGAAATCCGAGGTTAGAGGATTTGGATGGGGATAACCTGCGGCACTCCTCCCAGAGCAAGATCCGACAAAGATTTGCTCTAAAGAATGGACGTTTGTTAATTTTTTTTCCCACACCACAGATTTTAAATATGTCTAAATATGTGAGGATTTTAATGAGGAATCCAACAATTAGGGAGACATGTATGATCGGGTTTTCCACCCTTTTCTGGCATAAAATGCGCCTGTGATCAGTCTACAATGTCTAATGCGCCTAATGCATGTATTAGGTGCATTGTTTGTAAGACCCGACACTTTCTAATGCGCCTAACATGAGGGGGCGTTCTGGGGGTGTTATGGAGGCGGGTCACACCACACTTGTAATATTAGACACATATATGAATGTGGTTCGGCAAAACTAGGCGCGTTACTGCTCGAACAGGCAGAACTATTTCAATGTGGTCTGCCGGAGCCTGAGGGGTCGAAGTGGAGCTAGGTTTGCCATTAGGGCAAAAAATGTCCCTTATTTCTCAACTTACACCAGTACAATAATAAAATGTGATTTCTGATTATTATCAAACTATATAAAATTAAATTATGTGTTTTTAGGGACAGGTTCCTGCACAGGGTCGTACTTTTCGGGGCGAGTGCTTTGATACCTCCACAATAGGGACACACTAGTCTGTTCTATAGGAACAGTTTTGTGTTCCAGGATATTACATGAAACTATACCAACACCTAGCAAGTCTGTCTCCACTCGAATTTTGGAAATATTTAGACATGGTCCACATCTATGAATTTGCATGCGGTATTTTTTTGCTATCTATTGCACCAAAAAACAGCTGGCATACTGTTCTACGGATGGCACGACACATTTTAATGCGCCTATGATGCAGAAAAGTTTAATGCAAAACTGCCATATAAACGTTGCCGCATTACACTCTATGCATCAAAATGTTTGCCGCATAACACTTTAATTCATACGGTCGTATTATACACTCCTCTAATAGCGCATGCGAATTCATAGCATTCGCCCATAGTGTATATATAATCAATTAACTACACTATTGCTATTGATTTTCTATAAGGCTATGTTCACACGGTGTATTTGCAGGGCGTAATTACGCCCCGCAATTACGCCGTGTGACCGGGGGCGGGGCGGGAGCGGGGGACTGAGCAGGGGGCCGGCACTTCGCCGGCCCATAGACTTGAATTGCCAGCGGCGCGTATACGCCACTAGTAATTCACATGTCAATTATCTCCCCGCCCGGTGGCTTCGCCGTGCGGGGAGAGGAGACGTAATCCATAGTTCTCTATGAGAACTGTGAATTACCGTAATGAATGGGCCATTTTCGGCCCGTAATTGGCGCACTTCGGCGCGTAATTACGGACCGAAATACGGCCCATTTTAAGCCGTGTGAACATAGCTTAAGGGCCATCAGTACAATATTTGGCACAATATTTTAATATTGAAGTAAAATTTATGTTTTATTTCTTTAGTGCATCCGGCATTATTTTCTTGCTTGAAAAAAAACAAGCTTGAAATTTTTTTTTCATTTTTTTTGCAAACCTATATTACTGGACCATGCACCATGTGTTGTTTTTAAGGGTGGATTCACACATTGCGATGTGGAAAGCTACATGCGATTTAGTAGTGTTTTTGCATGCGTTATTTTAAGTGTTTGTTTTTTTGTTGCAAAAGCTAGACGTTGGCTTGAGTTCAACAGGTTAATATTAGATGTTGTTTTTTTTCCTTTGTAGTGTTTTTTTTCACTTCGGGTGTTTTTTTTTTTGTCAGTTGCAGTTTGTCAGGTGAAGGCTATGTTCACACGGCTTATTTCAGAACGTATTTACGTCGGATTGCCAATCGTAAATACGTTCCGAAATCACTTGAAAATCAGTTGGAAATAAGTGTCACTTAGTGTGGCACGTATTTCGCGACGGATTTACAATCCCCATTAATTATATGGTGTAAATCTGTCACGAAATCCGGCCCAATAATTGACATGCACATTGTTTTTCCGGCCGTTTTGCGGCCACAAATCCGCAGTGGCAATACGGCACGGAAATACATGTCGTCTTAACGACGACACGTATTTTCCATTAAAACCAATATTAAATGGCCTGCAACTTATTTCAGACTGATTTCGGAACGGATTTACGATCATAAATACGGCGGCAAATCCGTTCCGAAATAAGCCGTGTGAACGAGGCCTTAAAAGACAATAGTTATAGTGGTTTTTTTCAGGCAGTTTGTGGCAGTTTTCTCTACATAAACCTCTTTTTTTTCTTCAGACAAAAAATTCATGTATGCTGCATTTTTGTATGTGTTTTTTGTAGCTTTTTTCCACATTGCAAATGATCAAGAAAAATGCATTCAAATACACATGTAATAAAACACACTTTTTGCACACAAAAAAATGCTAAAAAAAAGGGCATTAACCCCTTAACGACCACCCACCGGGCATTTCAGGTCGTTCGTCTGCAGCGACGTCTTTTGACGTCGCTGCAAACATCGGGGTTTGCGGCGCCCGGGCGCCACAGCTGCGCTGGAATCGGGCTGTACTACACAGCCCTGATCCCAGAGCATTTCCTGCAAGCATCAGGGAGCGGAGGAAACCTCAGTTCGCCTATGCTTTAACCCTTTGATTGCCGCGGATCGTCACCGCAGCGCAATCAAAGGGTTCCCCTGCTCTGTCGGGTGATCGGAACACCCGGTCACCCGACAGAGCTCAGGGACCGGCTGCACAGTCAGCTCTGGGGACCTAGCGTGGCCCCAGGGCTGTCTGTGTATGAAGCCAGTGATTACGACGCACTGTGTGCGGTCCTAATCACTGTCTGTGTCAAACTGACACAGATTAGCATGTATTAGCATATATGAATATGCTAATACATTACTAAGTGTAAAAAAAAAAAATGTAAAAAAATGTTAAACAGTTCTCCCTTCAGGGGAGTAAAAAAAAAAGTACAAAAAAACTCATAAAAAGTGTAAAAAAAATGAATAAAAAAATAAATATTAAAATAAAAATAAATATTTAATAAAAAATAATTGTACATAAATTACATGCACAAAAAACCCTACACATATTTGGTATCCACACGACCGTAATAACCTGTAGAATTAATCTAACAAGTTATTAAGTGTGAAATGTGAATGGTGTAAAAAAAAATTTAAAAAACATTTTTTTTTTTTTTTACAAAAATAAAAAAAAAATACTGCAATTATTTATAAGTGTACTTAAACTATTCCCCCATAAAGTACAACTTGTCTCGAATAAAACGAGGCCTCATACAGCTGCGTCATTGAAAAAATAAAAAAGTTACAACTGTTGAAACACAAGGAGGCCAAAACTAAAAAAATGTTCTGGTCATTAACTACTTTTCAGGCGTTCGGCTTAAGGGGTTAAGGATGCATTCACATGGTAAAATGCCAGTCGGATTCTGTTTAAGAATCTGGCCGGTATTTTATCATCTTTTCAGTGGTTTTAGGGGACGATTCTGTCTGCGTTTTGCGGATTCACCCGTGCCCCATAACATTTGAATTTTCACACCTTTTCGGGCAGAAGATTGTACATGCTCCAAGTTTTTAGGAAAGCTGTCTGGCTGAAAATCCGTTCAGTGTGAACTACTGAGCAGATTTTCTATTAAGTCTATGGGGACGGGTTCCAAATTTGCAAACCATTTGAAAATTGACAGTAAACCATGCTGTGTGAAGGGATCCTAATAAAGCACCTAAAAAATCATGCAGTTGTTGAGGTGTTTGTTGGCCATAAAATAGCCACGCAAAAGTGTGAAAGGGGGCCTAATACCAGTGCCTGCAGGTGTGGCAGAAGAACCCTCTTGTAGGGCCCAGGTTTGAGTGTTACCTTTGCATCCCTTATCACTTAAAATGTAACTGCAGATGAACATAGTTGCCTTTACATTAATTTACTGAAACCAGTGTTGTGCAGTGGGCCTAGGTTGTTACATCATTGTGCATGCTACTAAAATCAAAGGTGGTACATGCACAGAGACTTTCCCTCTTGTGAGCTAGGATCTCAGGAACTCAGGGCCACATGTATGAAAACTGTCTAGGTCTAAAACTCACTTTGTTGCCCATAGCAACCAATCAGAGCGCCCCTTTCATTCTTCCAGAGAACTATATGAAATTAAAGGGGCGCTCTGATTGGTTGCTATGGGCAACAAAGTGAATTTTAGACCTACACAGTTTTCATACATATGGCCCTCAGTGTCTGTGCACTACCTTCAAGTTTAATACCGTGCACAATGATAAAAAAAACACATTAGACTTGTCAGCCATAAGGGGAGGGGCTGAGGAGTGACTACCACAGAGAAACTGGGGCACTTCACTGACTTGGCCCTGCCCAGCAGACACTTAAAGGGATTCTACCATCATCAAATTATACACAAAACATTGCACATCATTTTGTAAAAATGACACACTTGTCAGAGAAAAATAATCCTCACAGCACCTTTTGTCCTTTCTCCTATGTCCCACTGCTCCACTTTTCATTTCATCAACATTTCTAGTTAGTTTGCCGGACTTCCTATTGGTCACATGATTATTTTTCAAGTGACCAAAACTATATTTCACACTGCCACCTTACTTCTAAGCTGCACTTCCGTGGCCTTCAGTAGCCGTATGAAGGATCTCAATAGTGCGAACTGGGCATGCTCGACCGTTTAAGAGAAAAAGCACATGGCCATAACTACCAGAAACAAGGAATATACACTACATTAACCTGTTCATTTTTGATAAATAACTATATTTGCAACGTTTGCTATTTTTGCAGTATTTATTCAGTGGGATATAATTTCTGTTGTGGTACAACCCATTTAAAGCACAGAATAAAAGTTTGTTTCTGCAGCTGTACCGTCCCTATAAAGGCCACTGTAGGTGGGTTTGAACTTGTTTTTACATGACCTATTCAGCAATATCACTGGTTTAGTAGGGTAAAATGTCATAAAAACCCATCTGGATGTTTAAGTCAGTATAGTTTTGGTGGAGTTAGACTTTACTTTCTCCTCAATCATGCATGTTTCAATAGTTTGGGGACAGTATTAGACGTACACTCCCACATCATTTAAAAGTTAAATAAGTATAAATTTTTGCCAAATATTGCAACTTTTAAAATCTCCAGATCTGCAGCATACATTCCTATGACTATTCCTCTGATTAATCATTAAACCGGGCATGAAAAAGCTGTGGCTCCCCAGCTGTTGTGAAATTATAAGTACATACACACCTTGTTAACTGGCATCTGTGAGCCGCATGCTATATTCCTGTACCACGTGCAAAAAACAATGGAAACTATGCAATATAGTGCAATAGTACAAATACATACTAAGGGCGACGTTTCCCAACATGCCAACGCCAGTTTTTTGGTCTATATTGCTCTAAAACCGCTTTTGACGCCATATTTTGGATGTAATGAGCTGTTGTACACCACAACTAGGCGCATTATACGCCGGGCACGACACATTGTAATGCGCCTAAAAATTATGCGCTGTGCGCCTCCATAATGAAATACGCCTATTGAGGCGCATAGCACATCATTACAAGTGTATATGTGTTAGGTGCATTTTGAATTTTAAAAGTATATGTTTTGCGCATTTCATATACTTGTAATGATAAGCTATGCGCCTCCGTGCACGATGTGCCTTGTAATGCGCCTAACACATACTTGTAATGCGCCTAACACATACTTGTAAAATGTGAAATGCGCCCAACACATATACACTTGTAATGATGTGCTATGCGCCTCAATAGGCGCATTTCAATATTGCTGCTAAAATGTATGCCTCAAAAAAGATTTCTGCTTTCTGTGGCATAGGAGATCACATATCTGCTTCTATTCTTACAGACCTGGGTCTGGCTGATTTAGTATTCCTTTACAGAGGAAGGCTCATCAACAAATCACCTCCTCAGATTTATAGTTGTTTAGGCTCTATGTGGTTGCAAAGCCTTAGGTGAGTTGTCTCACCACAATGAGTTGCTTTTAACATGTAGGGAAAGGTAAAGGAAGACTATTACCATATACGCTGCTGTTTTGATTTAGCTTTGTTCAGGAGATAAAGGAGATTGTATCTACTGCTGTTGTACAGAAGTTTCTCTAAGTTACCGACCACCTCTTTCAGCTCTTTCTCTTATCTGATTGCCCAAGTTACCATCAGTCAGTCCAACCATGATGAATCACTCTTTGCTGAGATTTATCTCTAGCACAGAGGCTTATTTACTTAAAGAGGTTTTCCCAACTTGCTGTTTTACTGACTCACAAGCAACTTTCCACTCACTCTGTCTGCTCAAGCTGTAGGTGGTTCTATAGCAGTGATTAGCATATTCAGTTAGTCTTCATTATACAAAAGCTACAGGTGCTGTGAGGATTAATATACAATGGATTTATGTGTAAACTGATGCTTATCTTAATTTTTAATAATTTTTTTTTGGGAGCTCAGTCCCGTCAGTCTGTCAATGGGCCGATCTCACTCCCTGCTCTCTGCTCTTTTAGCTAATCAGATATAGAATTATGGACTATTATGCAGGTATCCATAGAAAGCTGTGGGCACTCAGGACACATAAAATGTCTCTTTTCTCATGACTAAAAAAAATATACAATGCAATGTATTCAAAAAAGTCTTCAATTATCTGTCTCTTCATGTTGCAAGCTAATCTTTGTAGTGAGAAAACCCCTTTAAGTTAATGACACGTTTTAAGCCTTAAAGCACTATAGCCTTTTGCACTACATATTGTAAACCTCCAGCACTCATGTCAGTGTTACAGGATCAGCTAGGAATAGTAGAACTAAAATTCCAATCACTGCTTTAGAACCACTCACAGCCTGATGAAGCACTCTTTCACCCAAAGCTAATTTTACTGCTGAGAATCAGAATATTGAGAAGGCATGGATGTGTGTTGTTGAAAGATGCTGCCATTTTTTGTGATGAGCTAGCCACTCTGGAAAGTTCCTCCATGAAAGTTAATTTGTTCAGTCCAGGCAAGAGAATTTTGCTGTTAGTGGTACTCAAGGTAAGTATAGTGCTGAAGCTGAGTGACATTTGATGATATCATTAGAATATCCACCACTTGCTGATAATGAGTATCTGACTGCTGTGCCCACTACAATCGTCAGAAAGAGGGGTCTGCAATGCTAGTCTATTTAATGTAATGGAGTTGGCTTCTGCCCCTTTGTTCTAAGATATATGCCTTAAACTTATATTGTTGGAATACTTCTTTAAAGCAAACCTGTCACAGAGGGAGAGGAGCTGAGATGAGCTCTGTGATATATGGGTGTATATGATTTGAAGAAGGGTCTCTGAGTAAAAAAAACAGGAAAAAAAATCCTGTTGGGGACTCCTTTTAAAATGGTATTCCCAACACATTTATTTTTTTTTTAAAAATTTTTAAAAAAGGTTAAAAAAAAATTATTACCCTTTACCCTTCTGTTTAAATTTTTTCCCAAAATTTAAAAGCAGCTTGTTCCCCCGTTTTCAGAGGTTTCTGTGGCTGCTGACCACCCCTTTCTGCTTGAAAAAACTGGAGGGCCCGGGGGACCACTCCCTGCTGTGTTCTTAGCAGCAGGGACAGGAGGGTGGTTTATCTTTTTACTGACAAACTTTAACCCTTTAGAGCTTTTGTTTGCCTTGAAAATAAAATTTTACAAATCAGGCAGTGTGGGTTTTGGGTTTTGTGTTTCATTTTGGGCCCCTTCCCTAGTTGAGGTCTACCTATGATTTCAAAATTTTTTGGGCTTTCATCTTTTTAAGTGGGGGAACTTGCACCCTTTTGGGGGCTTTACTAAAAAATTTTTTTTTCCCCCACTGTAGTGTGAATCAACAAACTTTGGGTTTTGAGGGCAGGTCTGTTTAAAAAAGCCTTTAGAGACACTGAAAGTATTTTCCTTTTTTGCCGCCCCCCTACAGATTTCTGTGTGGGTTTCAGGAAAAAAACTAAACAATCCCCCTGTATTTTGGATAGGGCAAAAAGTTTCTTTAAATTTTTCTTTTAGAATTTTTTTTGCCTTTTTAATTTTGAAAACCCCGTTCCAAAATTTTATTTAAAAATTTTAAAAATCAATTAGCTAAACTTCTTGCCTTGCCCATCCCGCTTTAAGTTTGGGGCCCGCATAAAAAAGTTTTGCTTTAAATCAACCTACCCAAAAGTGAATGTTTTAGTGGATCAGTTTATGGAATAGTAAAGAAGATTAATATGGGTGTATCTGCTGGTTTGCTATTTTGTAATTATTTATGAGGTTGTTTATATCACATGGGGAGTTAAAGGTCCAAATGCATTGATTTACACTTTTCTTTTGCCAAATGAAATGTAAAGTGAAATATAGGAGACGCAGGGTTATGTACACTAGAGTCTAATTAATAACATTGCAGAAGCTGCTATGGGGAAAGGGGTTTTTGAGGGGAAACTATGAAAATGTTGTAAATCTCTAATTAAAAACCAAAACTTGAAAGTGGATTATATCAGAATTTTTGTAGTTTTTCTAGGAAGGGGGGGGTTGGGGTAATTTCTCCAGTTAATGTTTTATCATAAAACCTAGCAGGAGGGAAATTTTGGTTTTCTGTGTTTTTAAACCTAGTGTGGGGTTTCACGGCCCCAAGATGAAAGTTCCACTAATGTTTTCAAATTTTGGGGTTTAAAAATTTCCTATTATTGTTTGTTTTAAAGGGATCGGTTTTTTTACCCGCCTTTATAGAAAACAAAGTGGGGAAAAAAAGAAAAACAGTTTAAAAAAAAAATCATGAAAAACCACAGTCTGTCAGACCATGCTCAAATGTGTGGGTGTTTTACAGAGGGAGCCAAGCATGGCAGGGCGGGGAGGGAGGGAAAAAACCCCACATTGGCTTTGATGGGGACAGGGGTGAAAAGTTAATTTTTTGTTGGGGCCAAAAGGGGAAAATCCAGTTTAGAATGACTTTTTTAGAAACCTGTATTTTCTAGATGAATTTAAAAAAAAAATCTGGAACCTAAGAAAAGGGCCTTTTATTCGCATTGTGTCGCCCATTTTAATTCCCAATTGGGAAAAATTTTTTATTTTTTTGTTTATTTCCTGCAATGGTATCAAATTTGGGCCCCCTTTAAAGACAAAAAAGTTCTTTTTCCTTAAAGGGTTTTTTCAAAAGGGTTTATTTCTATGTTAGAGGGTTTGCAAAAAAAAAGTCACTTTGCAAAATTTTTGTCCATTAAGGCCTCGTTCACACGGCCCTTTTTTCTCCGAGGTTGGGCCCCCATTTTCCCCGCCCGGGTTTGCGTGCAGGGACGGCGCCAATCCAAACGGAGTCTTTTCGGGAAACCCAAAATTGCTCCCCATAGGAACCCCGTGGAAAACCGTCCCCTCCTCGGCCGGGCGGGGGAAGGGGAAAATGGGCATGCACCAAATTTTCCAATACACTGTGGAAATCCCTAAAGAAACATTTTTTGCCCTTTTTATATTCTTTTAAAAAAACTTTGAGACCCCTTTGGTTAAAATTTTTTGATCAAAAAAAGTTTAAGCTGCCCCACGACCCTTTTAACGTGGGTCTCAAATTGGGCAGTCCTTCATATTTTACCTCTCAATCGAAACCTTCTGGCCCCTCGCTGGGGCAACCGACCTCCATTATTCGAGAGGAAAATAAAAAAAACCACCCCCCTGCAAAAAATTTCCCTTCTTTTTTTAAGGCCCGTGAGAAGTTTTGGGGGGGGACAGAAAACCCCCAAAAAGGAAGACCCTTTCCTTCCCATATAGGTCAAAAACAATTGTACACCCAAATTTTTAACGTTTTGTTTTTGAACCAAAAAAATCTCCCAAAAAAAGATGCAAAAAAACCGGGGGGCCCCGGCAGGGCCCCCCCGGCACCCCAAAGTAACCATTAAATTTTACAAACCGGGGCCGCCCCAAGGGCACCCTTTTTTGAAAAAAGGGCAATACCCCACGTGGAAATCCCCAAAAAAAGGGAAAAAAAATTTTTTTGCTATCTATCAACAGAAAAAACCCTTTTGGCTTCGGTTCAAATTTTTTGAAACAAAAAATGTTTAAGTGCCCCCGACTTTAAGTGATCTAAAAACGGGCGTCCCCAAACCCATCTTTACCCCTCAATCGAGCCCAAAAGGCTCTCGCTGGGTCAAAAAACCCCCTCATTATTCAAAAGGGGAAAAAATAAAAAAAAACCCAACCGCAAAACCGCCCCCTTTTTATGACAGCCTGTGGAGTGGGCGGGGAAAAGAAACCCCAAAATTTGGGAAACACCCCCTTTCCCTTTCCCCATAGGTCAAAATTTAATGTTTCACCCAAATAAAAGTTTGGTTTTTGCACACAAAAACATCTCCCCAAAAAAAACCCCATGCAAAAACCTTTTGGGGGCCACCGGCAGGGCCGCGGGACCCCATGTAACCCCCTTTCTGTCAAAAAAACAGACCGCCGCCAGCGGCACATTTCTGCAAAAAGGGGCCAATTTTTTACGTTTGGAAAAACCCCTAAAAAAGAATTTTTGCCTATTCATACATGGGAAAAAAAATTTGAGCTCTCGGTTTTACATTTTTGTTAAAAAAAATGTTTTTTAAAATGCCCACGGGCTTTCAACGTTTATCTAAAAAGGGGAGTTTTATCCCATTTTTTACCCCTTAAACGAGCCAAAACTGGCATCTGTGGGTCAACCGACCCCCAATTATTCAGAGAGAAAAAAATAAAAAACACCTAAACCCGCAAAAGCTTTCCCCTTTTTTTGGGCAGTGTGAGAGTGGGCGGGGACAGAAAACCCCCAAAAAGGGAAGAACCCCCTTTTTCCCATATAGGTCAAAATAAAAAATTTAACCCAAGGTTTTAAGTATGTTTCTGACACAAAAAAATCTCCGAAAAATGCATGCAAACCTGGGTTTCCACCCGGGAGGGCCGGGGAACAATTTTAACCATCCCGTACCACACCAGACCGCCCCCCAGCGGCACTTTCTGCAAAAAAAAAAGGAAAAACCCCTACGTGGAAATCCCTAAAGAAGCATTTTTTTATTTTATTTTTACATGAAAAAACTTTGAAAAATCTCGGTTTACATATTTTGACCCAAAAAATGTTTAAGCTGCCCCCGACTTTCAAAGTGATCTCAAAACGGGGGAGTTCCTAACCCCATCTTTTCCCCTCAATGAGCCAATCTGGCCTCTCGGGGGGTCAACCCACCTCCAATTTTTCAGAGAGAAAAATTTAAAAAAAACCCAACCTGCCCAAAACTCGCCCTTCTTATGGGGCAAACCCGTGGGTGGGGGGGAAGAAACCAAAATAAGCCCCCTTCCTTTTCCCCTATGGTCAAAATCAATGTTCACCCCGTATAAAGTATGTTTTTTGCACAAAAAAAACATCTCCGAAAAAACGCCAAAGCAAAACCCGGGTGCCACCCGGGTGGGCCGCGGCCCACATGTAAAAAATAAATTTTTAAAACAAAAAAGCCGCGCAGGGCACCCTTTCTGCAAAAAGGGCCCAAAACAATTTCGTGGAAATCCCTAAAAAAAATTTTGCTAAATTTTCATACATGAAAAAAACTTTGAGGGCTCTCGGTTAAAATTTTGTCAAAAGATGTTTAAATGCCCCGGGCTTTAAAAAGTGATCTCAATCGGGGGAGTCCTATCCCATCCTTTTCCCCTCAATCGAGCCAATCTGGCCTTCGCTGGGTCAACCGGGCACCATTTTTTCAGAGAGAAAAAAAAAAAAAACACCCAACCTGCAAAGCTGCCCCTTTTTATGACAGCCCGTGAGAGTGGGCGGGGAAAAGAAAACCCAAATGGAAGCCCCCCCTTCCCTTCCATATAGGGGCAAAAAACATTTTACACCAAGTATAACGGGATGTTTTTTGCACACAAAAACAAAATTTCCCAAAAAAAGAAAGCCAAAACCCGGGTGCCACCGGCAGGGCCCCGGGAAAACATGTTAACCCTCCCTGTACCCCACACCCGACCCCCGCCCCGCGGCAATTTTTTCAAAAAGGGGGAATACACTACGGGGGAAAAACCCTAAAGAAGCATTTATGCTATTATAAAAAATGAAAAACTTTGAGACCTCGGTTAAAAAATTTTGAACAAAAGATGGGTTTAAGTGCCCGAATTTTAACGTGATCTCAAAGGGCAGTCCCTTCCCATCTTTACCTTCAATCGAGCCCAAATTGGGGTCTCGTGGGGCAAACCCAACCCCCATTTTTAAAAGAGAAAAAAAAAAAAAAACACCCAACCCGCAAAGCTGCCCCTTTTATGCAGCCCTTTAGAGTGGGGGGGACCCGAAACCCCAAAAAGAAGCACCCCCTTTCCCTTTTCCCCTATAGGTCCCCAAAAACATGTACACCAAAAAATAAAGTATGTTTCTGCACCCCAAAAAAATTTTCCCAAAAAAAGCATGAAACCTGGGGTGCCAAAGGCAGGGCCGCGGGCAACCCTGTAACCTTTCCTGTACACCACAGAAAAGCGCCAGCGGCACCCTTTCTGCAAAAAAGGGGGAATTTCACTACGTGGAAATCCCCCAAAGAAGAAATTTTTGCTATTTTTTCATACATGAAAAAACTTTGAGACTTCGGTTCAAATTTTTTTTTTTAAAAGGGTGTTTAAAACTTTCCCACGACTTTCAACGTGATCTCAAAAATTCCCCGGGAGTTTCCCTTTTTTATCTTTACCTTCAATGAGCCAATCTTTGGCCTTTTGCTGGGTCACCGAACCCCCATCTTTTGATCAAAATATGTTTAACGAGAGGGCTCAAAAATTTTTTTTCATGTAAAGAAGTAGCTTTTAAAGCTTCTTTAGGGGGTTTCCACGTAGTGTATTGCCCTTTTTTCAGAATTTTGCGCTGGCGGCGGTTTTGTGTGTTACTTTTATGGTTACCCTTTTGTGCCGGCCCTGCGGTGGCACCCAGGTTTGCAGCGTTTTTTTGGAGATGTTTTTGTGTTTCAAAAAAACATACGTTTTTACTTGGGCTTGGAATTGATTTTTTAACCATATGGGAAGGAAGGGGTGCTTCCTTTTGGGTTTTGTCCCCGCCCACTCTCACGGTGTCCTAGAAGGGCAAGCTTTGCGGTTGGGTTTTTTTATTTTTTTTCTTTTGAATTTTTGGGGGGGTCGGTTGAAACCCCGCGAGAGGAAAACAGATTTTGGGTCGATTGAAAAGGTAAAAAAAGGATAGGAAAATGCCCCATTTAGATCAGTTGAAAAATCGGGGGCAGGGTTTTAAAATTTTTTTGATCAAAATTTTGTGAACCGGAGTCTCAAAGTTTTTTCATGTATGATAGATAAAAATAAAAGTTCTTTTTGGGATTTCCCAAGTGTGAAATTTCCCTTTTTGCAGGAAAAGTGCCCCTGGGGGCGGGGCTGTTTTGTTGTAAATTTTATGGTTACTGTGTGCCGCGGCCCCGCCGGGGGGGGGCACCCCCGGGTTTTCATGCGTTTTTTCGGAGGGGTTTTTGTGTGCAGAAACATAGTTATACTTGGTGTACATTTTTTTTTGACCTATATGGGGAAAGGGAAAAAGGGGGGCTTTTCCATTTTTGGGGTTTTTGTCCCCGCCCAACCCCTCACAGGCTGTTTTAAGAAGGGCAACTTTTTCAGGTTTGGGGGGTTTTTTTTTTTTTTTTCTCTTGAATTAAAGGAGGGCGGGGGTTGACCCCGCGGGGAGGCCCGATTGGGTCGATTGAGAGGGGAAAAGATAGGAAAGGGGGAAATGCCCGTTTTAGTCACGTTTAAAGTCCGGGGGGGAGCTTAAACATTTTTTTGATCCCAAAAAATGTGGAAACCCAGTGTCTCAAAGTTTTTTTTTTTTTGGGGTTTTTTGAAAATTGCATTTAAAGCTTCCCTTTTGGGATTTCCAAAAGTAGTGTATTGCCCTTTTTGCAGGAAAAAAAAGTGCGCTGGCGGCGGTTTTGTGTGTGTTCTTTTTTGGTTACCTGTGTGCCGCGGGCCCCCCCGGTGGCCCCAGGTTTGCATGCGTTTTTTCGGAGGATGTTTTTTGTGGCGGGAAAAATACGTTTACTTTGGGGTACATTGATTTTTTACCCATATGGGAAGGAAGGGGTGCTTCCCCTTTTGGGGGTTTTTGTCCCCGCCCACTTACACCTGTCATAAGAAGGGCAGCTTTGCAGGTTGGGTGTTTTTTTTTTTTCCTTCTGAATTTTGGAAAGGGCGGTTTTACCCGGGGAGAGGCCAGATTTGGTCGATTGGAGGTAAAAAAATTTGGATAGGACTGCCCCGATTTGAGATCCCCCGGGTTTAAAAATTGTGGGGAAACTTAAAAATCTTTTGATCCCAAAATATGTTTAAACCCAGAGTCTCAAAATTTTTTCATGTTTGTAGATTGATAAATGCTTTTTTAGGGATTTCCCCGTAGTGTATTGCCCCTTTTTTAAAAAAATTTTGCCGCTGGCGGCGGGGCCTTTTGGTGTACTTTTTTGGTTACAAAGTGTGCCGCGGAACCTGCCGGGGGCAACCCGGTTTGCATGCGTTTTTTCCCGGAAAATGGTTTTTTTGGCAGAAACTTTCGTTATTTGGGGGGTACATTTTAAAATTTTTACCCTTTTTTGGGAAGGAAGGGGGGTTCCTTTTGGGTTTTTGTCCCCCACTATCACAGGTGCATAAGAAGGGCAGCTTTGAAAGGGTTTGGGGGGTTTTTTTTTTTTTTCTCTCTGAATAATGGAGGGGGTTTTTACCCCAAAAGGGGAGGCCAGAATTTTTGGCTCGATTGAGAGGTAAAGATAGGGTAGGACTGCCCGATTTGAGATCAGTTTTAAAGCGTGGGGAGGTTTAAAAATCTTTTGATTCAAAATATGTGAACCCAGAGTCTCAAAGTTTTTTCATGTATGATAGGGGCATAATTTCTTTTTTTTAGGGTTTTTCCCCGTTGTGTATTCCCTTTTTTCGAAATGTGCCGCTGGCGGGGTTTGTTGTCGTACTGTTTTGGTTTCAATTTTGTGCCGCCCGGGCCCCGCCGGTGGCACCCAAGGTTTTCCCTGCGTTTTTTCGGAGAGTGTTTTTTGGGGGCAGGAACATTCGTTAAAAATTGGTGGTACAATTTATTTTTTTCCCCCTAAGGGAAGGAAAGGGGTTTTCTTAATTTTGGGTTTCTGTCCCCGGGCCCCCTCTAAAAGGGCCCGTCATAAGGAAAAAGGGGCTTTGCAGGTTTTGGGGGTTTTTTATTTTTTCTTCTGAATTTAAAGGAGGTCGGTTTACCCAGCGAGAGGCCAGATTGGCCTTTGATTGAGGGTTTAAATTTGGATTGGATTTCCCGTTTTTAGAATAGTTGAAAGTCGTGGGGAGCTTTAAAAATTCCCTTTTTTTCAAAAAAATGTGAACCCGGGGTTTTCAAAGTTTTTTTTATGTATGATTGATTGCATTTAAAAACTTCTTTAGGGGTTTCCAGTAGGTTCAATTTCCCTTTTTGCCTAAATGTGCCGCTGGCGGCGGTTGTGTGTTTTTGTATGGTTAAAAAGTGTGCCGCGGCCTTTCCGGTGGCACCCCGGTTTGATTGCGTTTTTTTGGAGAGTTTTTGTGTGAGGAAACATAACCCTTATACTTGGTTGGGGTTTCTTTTATTTTTGGGCCATATTGGGAAGGGGAAAGGGGGTGCTTCCTTTTTTGGGTTTCTGTCCCCGCCCACTCTCCCCAAAAGGGTGTCTTTAAAAAGGGCAGCTTTGCAGGGTTTGGGGGTTTTTTATTTTTTCTTTGAATAAAGGAGGTCGGTTGGGGCCCGCGAGGGGGCCAGATTTTGGGTCGATTGGAGGTTTAAAAATAGGATAGGAATGCCCGTTTTTAGGGTCACGTTGAAAGTCGTGGGGAGATTAAAAAATCTTTTGATTTAAAATATTTTGAACCCAGGTCTCAAAATTTTTTTTATGTATGATTTTAAAAGATAAAAAGCTTCTTTGGGGATTTCCCCGTAGTGTATTGCCCTTTTTTCGAAATGTGCCCCTGGCGGGGTCTGTGTGTGTACATTTTATGGTTACTGTGTGCCCGGCCCTGCCGGGGGCACCCCCCCGGTTTTCTTTCGTTTTTTCGGAAAATGTTTTTGTTTTGCAGAAAAAAATTTCGTTTACTTGGTGTACATTGTTTTTTTACTATATGGGAAGGAAGGGGGGCTTCCATTTTGGGTTTCTGCCCCGCCCACTCTCACGGGTGTCATAAAAAGGGCAGCTTTGCGGGTTTGGGGTGTTTTTTTTTTTTTTCTCTTGAATAAGGAGGTGGGTTGCCCCAGCGAGGGGCCCAGATTGGTCGATTGAGGGTAAGTAGGAAAGGATGCCCGATTTGAATCACGTTAAAAGTCGGGGGCAGCTTAAACATCTTTTACAAAAAAAGTGAACCGAGAGTCTCAAAGTTTTTTTCATGCACATTATCCGGGCGCAATACGCGCCGTGGATAATGAAGTCTATGGGGGGGGACGGCGCCCCCCCCGCGCTCCGGCCCCCCCCTTTTCACGGTGGTTTGTGTGCCACAAATCCGGGGAAAAGCCTTAACGAGGCTTAACAGTGTCTCCCTTTTTAAAATTCCCCTTGATGGGCTGCATCAGCTCCTCAGGTCCTATACTACAGACCTGTTCAATCTTCATGATAGGCGCCAGACGGGTTTGCTATAGAAAAACCTGGCTTTACTGCAGCCATAGGACCCATAAACACGCCCTATTTCCCAAACTGAAACCAAGAAAACAGGACTGGGGTGAGATGAAAAATGTAGTGAGAAACCCCTTTTAAAGCCTATCTTCATTTAGACAACGGGGCAGATTAATCAATACTGGATAATACTCTGAGCGTGTAAACTTAGACTAGACAATCTTACAGTGCTCCAACAACAAAGCACTTCAAATATTATAAAATGCGTTTTATCCCAAATTCTTCATTCAAACATGATTAAAAATTCAAAGAAAAAATGACAAAAGCAGAATGTCTACGCGTTTCGAGCCATCATCAAAGGGCTTTCAATCGTGGCCATAAGAATCTAAACAGGTTACTCCCTTAAATGTTGTCATAATTGGATACAAGCAAAATGCCTGTGTGTTAACCCTTAATGGAGTACAATAAACTGGGACACATATATATGATGCGGTACATTTTGGTATTTGTCATATTTCAGGAGCTTACAAACACTACAGACGTTCATGATGGTAGTTTGTTGCTTAGAGAAAGTCCATAAAACTGTTCTAGGAGGAGATTGGAGAGCCTGACTGAAGAACCGTGGGGGCTTTTGGGTTTTTAACCCTGATACCAGGTATCCTAGGGGTTAAAACATAAGTAGACCTATTATAAAAAATTTAAAATAATATTATATATAAATATATAAATATATTATATATATAAAATATATTATTATATATAATATAAAATATAATGTATATAATATATATTATAAATATATAAAAATTTAAATTAAAAATTATTTTTTATAATTATTTATTTTAAAGCGCCTTTGATTCCGGGTGCTGTACTTTCGAGGGGTTACATACAAAACTAAGTCAAACGAGTACAATGATAATGATGAAGACAATTGGAAAGCAAAGGGGAGAGAGGACCCTCCCCGCGGGGTTTAAAATCTAAAGGAGGGGGAAAGAGACAGGAGGAAGGGGCAGACATTTTTTTGGAGGGTGTAATGGCAGCGGGTTTATTGTAGGTTATAGGCAACCCAAAGAAATGGGTTTTCAGATTGCTTTTAAAGCGGGTGAAAGTGGGGGAAGTCTGAGTTTTGGGGCAGTGAGTTCCAGAGTGTGGGTGAAGCACGGAGAAGTCTTGGAAAAGGGTTGTGTAAAGAGCTAAAAGGGGGAGAGCAGGGGAAAATCCTGTGAGGAGGGGAGAGTGCGTGAGGGGGAATATTTGGAATTTTAGGGCAAGAGTATGGGGGGGAAGGTTAGGGGAAACCCTTGGGGTTATGGTTAGTAGCTTAAATAAATTGCGGGGCAAGGGGAAACCCAGTGAAGGATTGGCAGAGGGAGGGGCAGAGGAGGGGAGGGAGGGAGAGGGGAAAACGGGGCAGCAAAGTAAGGATGGATTGGAGGGGAGCGGGGTGCTAGCTGGGAGGCACGAGAAGGATTTTGCGATCGGGGCAGGGAAGACAAGGGCAGGGACCGCTTTTTTGTGGTGTATTTTTGAGGAATCGGATGCGAGAGATGTTTTTCAGGTGGAGGCGGGAGGCAGAGGTGAGGTTTTTGGGTGTGTGGTTTGAAAGATAGAGCGGGGTTAAGGATTCCCCAAAAGGGAGGGACTTGGAGACAGGGGAGAGCGTGTGCCCTTGACTGAGATAGAAGATTAGGGGAGGGATGATTTTTGGACGGTGGAAAGAAGATAGTTCTGTTTTCTCCACATTTAGTTTTTAGGAAGTGAGGAAGAAGGAGGAAATGGATTAGACAGTCTGGGGGTCCGGGAAGCAGAGAGGAACACTGACCGGAGATTAGAGTTGGGGAGGGCAGATAGAGGGGGGTAATGAACCATGTGAGGCTATGAGTGACCGAGGCCCAAAAGTGCAAAGAGAGAAGGGAAAATAAAGGACCAGACTGACCCCTGAGGGGCAAACCCAAAAAGAGTGGGCCGGGGGGGGGAGGGGACGGGGGAAAGAAGCGCTGAATGCCATCAGTGAGGTACGAGGAGACCCCAAGAAAGGGGCCCAAGCCTGATGCCGAGGGAGGAGAGGATTTGTAGCAGGAGGGAATATATATATATTAGATATAGATAATGTTATAGTTTATATCACATTCAGTAAGGAGCCCTGTCCAAGTTTATTGTAGTCCATTATGGGTTAACACACAGTAGTTTTGTTTGTATCCAATTAGACAAAATTTTAAGGGGTAACCTTTTTGATTCTTTTGATACGTTAAGAGCCCTTGAAGCGGCTCAAAACGCGTAGACATTCTGCTGTTTGTCATGTGTCTGTGAATTTTTAATTCTGTTTTAACGAAGAATTTGTAATAAGTGCTTTTTATTTTTGATCATTTTTGGAGTGCTGGAACATATTCTTTGTTGTTGGATCACTGTCAATTTTTCCATCTACAGCCAGATGTTCTCTCCGTGCATCAGGAAACATAGCAAGGAATGATCCTGCACGAATTTGAACTCAGGCAGACTTGATCGGGTGAGCTAATCTATTTTTTCTCTTTGATATCTCACAGTCTTATAATGCACCACATTTATCAGTGTTGATAAATCTGGCGCAGGTTTAGACTGGTCTAAGTTTACACCTTTTTTAGTTGGCTTACTATATGCCACTAATTGTGGCAATATTTTGGCATGCTAAGCCCCACCTCTTTCAGTAAAGCCAAACCCTTTTTACAGAGGTCACTCCACTTTTGTTGAAGAAGTGTCTAGAAACTGTCTACAACACATTATAAATGTAAAGCATGTGCGCCAGTATTTTTGCACAAATTGCATCAGAATTCTGGCACAGTTGTTATAATGAATTTTAGTAAAAAGTCCAAGGCAATACGGTCAGTTCACCTTCCATGTGAATAGCAACCTCCAGAGTGCACGGAGAGGCAGGAGCCGCCCCTAACGAATGTCCATAGAAAGTAACAGCTTAGTCCAGCAACATCCGGGGTGAAGTAAAACGATCCAAAACTTTATTGAATGAAGTTTAAAAATTCAAATCATGAACAAAAAATAGACGATCCAAAACTTTATTGAATGAAGTTTAAAAATTCAAATCATGAACAAAAAATAGACAGAAACACGATGTAAACGCTAACGCGTTTCGGAAGAGAAACTTCCTTAATCATAGCATTCCACATAGTGGTAACACTCTCACATATATAGTCAAAGGCTAATTAATCAACATGTGTAACCAGAGAATGTTAACCCCTAGTAACTCACCAACCACAATGATGCACATAAACACAAAATATAAAATTTAAAAACAATATCATGATTCTGTCAATTATAAATGATAACAGTGATAAGCAAATATACAAAAAGAAAATGTATATATTTTAAAGATTATGGACAATACTGATACATAAGGTCTTGTCGTCTGTTTAACCCCTGAGGGGAACGTGTAGTCAACTTAAAAATCCACCATGCCTCTCGACTCTAACTTTTTATGGTGGTCGCCACCCCTCAACGGTCTACTCACCCTTTCAGTCCCCATAAAGGTAAATCCTTCTGTGTTGCCATTATGTATTTCTATGAAATGTTTCGATGCGGCCGAAATAACCCATTCAGATTTTGCCAAAAAAAGCACTGACTTTGTGTTACATAACTGCATGGCATTTTTCACTTGGTTTCTTAGCTGAAGTGTTAACCTCATAGTGTTTCCTCCTTTTTTGTCATAAACAGTTTCACAATGCAGTATAGAACTACGAGTGGTAACTAGCTTTGCACTTAGGATTTGGGTTGATGTCAAATTTGACCCGATTCGATTCGGGTGGGTGCGACCCAAATTTTGGTGAAAATTGCCAATAAATCAACCTTAACCCTAAATTGGGCTGAGGATTAGGGTTTGGGTATTTAGGGGCTTTAGATGTGAATGACCTTTTTTGCGCCTCTCCCTCTGGTATCAATTCCAGTACGATTGTCCGATGTCACTTCTGGTTTCCTTATGTTTTGGGAACTGGAAGTAATGTGGTATGTGACACACAACATCTGACATCCAACAACACCTCCGCTTTATACGACATAGAGGTAAGCTAGTGAAACCTTGATTGATGTCCGCCTGTCGCACTGGAAGTGACACCATAGTGGAAAAAACACACGACCAGGAGCAACAATGATAGATAAGATAACTCGAACCCTTATTTACGGTTAGCATTAGAGATAGGGACAGGGAAGGAATTTTTTTCAACAAGTTCCATCTAGTGTCAAACCAAACAGTGCCCTATACCAGCAACACTACTGAAAACCACTCCTCTTATTCCTATTTTGTGACACTGTGGTTATTAAAATGATATTGACAGCTGATCTAGAAGGAGGCATCAGAACATGAAGAGCGCAAGATTCAGTCAGCATTTCGAGAAATGTTTGCAATCAAAACTTGGTTTTCCAAGTAGAGTTAGACTGTAAATAATGTCCACGGTCAAATCACATTATTATGACCACTTCCTACTTTCGACATCGGCAGTGTACAGCTCATAAAGTAAGTCACGTGTGGTGAGCTGGCAGGGTGGCTATATAAAATGTGCGATAGGCTGTCTGGACATATATTTCTTATTGCGGTCACAGGTGAAAGAGGTGACTTACTACAATTGTCCAAAAGGATTATTGGCTTTTGTGCCAAGGGGGGTAGTATTTCTGAAACTGTGCAGTTTGTAAACTGTTCTTGTGCTACTGTGGTAAAAGTGTATCATGAGAGGACAAATGGTACCATTACACATAAGTGATGTGGAAAACTGGGGGGCACCACATGCCACTGATGTGAGAGGTAAATGTCAGCTATTAAGGTGCTGGAGGGTGAACTACATATTACAGTGGAGCAGCTCACCACCAGAATGAACTGGGGCAACCAATTCAGCAAACGCTACGGCACATACATCTCCAAAGCAGACAGATGGTCGCTGCACTGGCCTGGTAGGCTGTCACATGGCTCCAGATATCTGTCACAACGTATCAGGACCTTATTGAGTCACTCCCACCCCCGTCTAGCTGCTGTCTGTGCTGCACACAGCGGTTGTAAAGGATATTAGCTAGTGGTCATAATAATGTGATTCTACTGTGTATGATTGTAATGTAAAGAATGGTGGCAAATGTGAAAGATGATTATGGTGGTAGCTAGTCTTTCTTATGACACTGAAGAAAGTCAGAGCTGCGTTATTGTTATGATCATTGCCACTGCAGTATAGGATCCTTTATATTAGGGAAAAGATGCTCTAAGATAAGCAACGGGCATTGTGCCCAGCCATCTCAAACACGTATACCCTGTATGGTAATTGAGTTTTGGCTTTAACGATGCTGTGGACGGTGCCACATGGTTCTGCCTGATCTATAAATGGCGCAAGAAGCTCAATTATTGTGCTGTTTGCACATTGGTCAGATACGAAATGTTAATGAATTAGAAGATAAAAAAATCTGTTGGTTGCTTATTGGGGTTTGTACACAACACTCAAAAAAATAGACCTTGATGATTTTTTCTCTTATTGTCACAAGCTCTATGTGTTTTAGATCAGCCTTTAGTCGACAGTCCATTAGCAAGCAATCCCTAGTTGGTAGGTGGTCGGCATCTGCAGCTATCCCGACCTCTTGCTTCTGTTTTATCCAAGCATTTCTGAAACTGAGCATGTCTCCTAATACAAGTGTATTAGCAAACTTTCTTTAAAGTCATCCTAACCTTTTCTACCTGATTATTAATTCTCCAAGGAGACACCAGTTAATTCGTTACAACATTCTACTATTTCATTATTCTGGATTTTATTAGGGCTTTGGCATTTTATTTAGCGTATTATTACTATGGGATATGTAGTAAGTAAATCTACCACTTTATTATTGGGGATAAAAGAAAATGATAAGATCTGTAAGATATAGGAAACAAGAGCAAGAATCTCTAGCGCCACCTATGAGAAGTGACATCCCTTACAGCCACATCCGATCCATGAAACAGCCGTAAAGGAGCTGTCTGGTTCATATAAAAAAAGTTCCAGGTGCCACATATTAAAAACTCCTATACTCACCTTCTGCGGCACTGTGGCAACTGCTGATTGGCTGAGCAGTCTGTGCATAAATCACATCAGTATCGGAAGTAACTCCAAGCACTGCCAGGCCTTGCTTGTCTAGAAGAAGAACACAATTAACAGAAGACTGAAAGGCGAAAGTGCGGGAGGGGAGGAGAGTGGGGGGATATATTTTTTTTTTTAAAGGGGGACACCGAGCTAGTATTTATTTATGTATTTATTTATTTATTTATTTATAGAAATGGGACAATCCCTTTAAGGCCAAATAAGAGTGCAGGGGATGCTATTTTTTAATAGGTGGCACTAGTGATCCTATTCCGTAGTGATCCTTTTCCTCTAAAGCTTACTTACATTTTGGATTTTACATGCATGGTCTGTAAATCTCTATACACCTTTATGTTGCTCTTCCTAAGGAGAAATGTTATCTTATTTCCAAAGAGCTACATCGAAGGCTTCTCACCCAGCCAGCCAGACCCCTGTTTTGCACTGAAGAAGAGTAAGGGCATGGCCCCACGACAAAGGTTTTCACCCGGATTTACAGAAAGTTTTCGGTTTTGAAAGCCGCC
The DNA here is from genome assembly GCA_025379985.1 of Phyllomedusa bahiana. Classification (NCBI taxonomy): domain Eukaryota; kingdom Metazoa; phylum Chordata; class Amphibia; order Anura; family Hylidae; genus Phyllomedusa; species Phyllomedusa bahiana. The sequence goes on from JAODAL010000579.1 coordinate 86,280, forward strand.
TGTAAACTGGTTTTAAACCCCTTTTACATAACCTTTAAGGGAAAAACAGTGCAACCCCCCACGCATGGTTTTTTCCGCCAGAGGGTTTTTTTTATACTGCCGACGGTTCAAAAAAACAAAGAAATGTTCATTCTTACTCCCTTTCGGCGGAAAATGTCTGCGAAGGGGAGGGCTTGAAAACCCAAAAACCCTGGAGAAAACGTCCACATTTTTGGGGCCCAAAAACAACCAAATATGGTCGGCTTTTTCCCGACCAGTATTGTAAACGGCACCTAAAGACTCCAAAACAGCTGTCTGTAGATGAGAAGTTTTTCCCTGTAGAGAGGCTTCTGGCTTGGATTAAAACTCCCAGTCATGTTTCAAGGCTCTGTAACTGCAAGGGATGTCACTTCTAGTTGGTGGTGCTAGAGATCATATATGTTTTTTCCTAGAGCCTATTTTAATATTGAATTTTTGTATTACATGACCTATAACTCTCTACACACTTTTATTTATACTTCTAATGAGAAAATGTCTAAATGTATGGATGGAAACAAACTAGTGTCAGATTACAATGGGACGCCAAAATGGCACGTGTTGTTCAGAGCTCTTCTGCAGACCGTTTTGAGTTTAGACAGGTGGCTGAAATTGATCATATACTACATCTTTCAGTTTCATCTCAGAGATATTACTGGGATACTGGAGATGAGACTCTAACAATACATTTGGCTTATTCAGTTTCATATGTCGTCTTAGCCTTCTAGTACTAAACAGGAAGCTGGAGAACTTTCTCAAATGGGCACAGCTACTGGGGCATGCTCTCTGGGGGTGTAAAAGCAATAGGCACATTTAATAAACTATCTAACATAAAGTGTTTACTTAAACTAGACAGTCTAAAATTGTACTTGATTTACCACATGGTTTCTTTAATAAATCCGGCGACATTTTTTGATTTAAACATCATCTATAGTTTTGGCCCTTAATTTAAGGTCAATACTTAAAAAATTTTTGAAACTTTTTTTTGGTGCACATTAATCAAAAATTCCTTTCAAACAAAAAAAATCAAAATTTTGGGCCTAGGAAAATTTTCCCCATCACAGATTGTTTTTAAAAAAATTTAAAAACTTTATCCCCCTTTTTATACAAAAGAAAAAAAAAATTTTAAAAAAAAATTTTACCCGGGAACCCAAAAAATTTTTTAAAAACCAACAAAACCTGTAAATAAAGCAAAAACAAAACCCTCAAATGTATTCCCACCCGCCCCAAATACCCATGCTTTTTGTTTGATCCAAACATTTAAAAACTTGTAGGGGGGTTTTTGGAAACTTTTTTTTAATTCCCAAAATTTGCGGGCCCTTTTTGCTTTCTAAACCAACTGCGGTTGGGCACATTTTTATTTTGCGTTTGAAATCCAACATCTAAAAAAATTTTAAGCCCCGGGTGATAGCATTTTTTGGTCTTTAACCCCTTAAACGGCCCCTTTTGGGCGTTTTGCATCCCGCCAGGTCGTTTGGGGTTCCCCGCACCTGGACGAAAGGATATTCCTGAGGATCGCGCAAACCCCAAAAGCAGTTTTGGCGAACCCGGGCGGGGGTGTCAGCGGGTATTTTTAACAGCTGACACCCCGCAGCGTCGGCCCCAACCCGGGTTTCGCCCCCGGGGGGTTTAACCCCTTAATTGTCGCGACCACCCGGGTCGAAATAACTAAGAAGACGCAGGAGGAACCCCTCCTCCTCTTCTCGTCTGCGACAGAAAAACTCCCGGGAAACCCCGCGACCCGTGCATTTCCCCCCCGCCTTCCCCCGCGCAGGGTGGGGAAATAGAACCCCTTCCCCGGGTTGCCCTTGAAGTCAGGGTTTGCGCGGGCCCCCTTCCCTGGGGGAAATGGCCCGGCATAAAGACGAATTTGTAAAGGAACCCTGCACAGCAACAAGCTGGCATTGTTTTCCTATTAAAATGAGAAAATCTAAAATCACCATTAAAAAATCCCCAAATTGGGAAAAGAAAAAAAAAAAAGGGAAAAAAAAAGGGGAAAAAAACAAGTCAAACAAAAACACGAAAAAAAAAAAAAAACCCACAAACCCCCCGCCCTTTTCCCCTTTACAAACGCCAATCGCCCCAAAAAAGGGATCAAAAATAAATAAGTACCCCATATTTTTTTGGGAAAATTGCCACATGCAAACCGCCTTTGCCCAAAAAATCGTAAATTTAAATTTTAAACCCTACGGTGAACCGAAAAAAAAAAAAAAAAAAACCAACCCACAGAAAAAAGTTTTTTGTTCAAACCGCAGCACTAAAAATTGAATAAAAGTGATCAAAAACCCCTATGAACGCCAATTTTTGTACCAATTAAAAAACTTCAATTCATCCCGCAAAAAAAAAAGTCCTAAAACAGCTCTGAAATAGGAAAACTAAAAAAGTTATTTTCTCGAAGATAGCCATGCAAAAAATATTTTTTTACACACTAAAAACACTTTTTTTTTTTTTTAAAAGTGCTTTAAAAAAAAAAAACAAAATTTTAAATTGGGTATCCCTTTAATCGTATCGACCAAAAGAGTATTTCAAAAAATTTTTAAGGTACTTTCACAGTTTGCGCGTTAAAAATACAAATAAAAAATACTACTAGGATTTTCAGTATTTTCTTCACTCTTCCCTTTTCCAAAAAAAAAAGATTTAAAAAATGTCCCAAAAAATCTTTTTCCCCACCAAAAAAAAGAAAACCAATAAAAAAAGTCAACTCCCCTTTAAAAAAACAAGCCTTTATAACAGCTCCATAACAGAAAAAAAAAAAGTTATGGCTCTCCGACTAGGGGGAAGCAAAAAATTTTTTTCCCCGTTTGAATAAAAGTTGTTTTAATTGGTTTTAAAAGCATAAAAAATAAAAAAAAATACAAATTGGGTATTGCTGTACGTAAACGGGCCTCTGAGTAAAGTAGCATTTTCAATTAACTAATGCAGGGGGTTTAAACCCCTATAAAAAAATAAAAATAAAAAAACACTTAACCCGATTGCTGAAATTTTTTTTTAAAATGCCTTAAAACAAAACCCCTTAAAAAAAAGTGAAAAAAGTGTTGTATGCCCCCCCATAATGGTACCAATAAAAGCTTTAAAAACCCCGGGAAAAAACAAAAGGGCCCAAAACATCTCTGGGACACACAAAAAAAAAAAGTTTTTGACGTCAGAATAGGAAAAACTGAAAACGCAATTTTTAAAAGGGCCCTTTTTTAAATTTTGTAAAAGTAATAAAAAATAAAAAACAAAAAAAATCTATAACCAAAAGCAATTATACCGACCCCCCCCCTAGGGAAAGTTATCACAAACATTTTAAAAAGGGAAAGGCGAAAGCGTAAAATTAAAGCCCAAAAAAAAAATGGGGGGCCTGGCTTTTTTTCCCCCCCCCCTTTTTTATGGGCCCAATGCTAAAAAAAACGTGGGAAAACCTTTTTCACCCAAAAAGCACAATACACCCCCCAGATGGGAACCCCCGAGGGGTTTTTTGAATCAAAAAAGGGGGGACTTCTTTCGGAAGGTTTCACCTTTTCTTTGGGGACTTTGGGGCTTTTCAAAAAGCGACATGGCCCCACCAAAATCCCGCGTTCCAAAAGCCAAATAGCGCTCCCCCCCTTTTTCCGGGGCCCCGCCATGCCCCAAAAAAGCCGTTTACACCCACCTGTAAGGTATGCCGAACTTTTGGGAAAAATTGTTAACAAAGTTTTTGGGGCTTTTTTTTTTTTTCCCGGATTCCCCCTTTTAAAAAGAAACCCTTTTTTAAACTAAAATTGCAGATTTTTTGGAAAAAAAATTTTTTTACTTTCAAAAGCCTAAAGCAAAAAAAAATTTTTTGAATCACCTGGGGGTCAAATACTCACTAAACCCCCAAACCCGAAAAAATACCATTAAGGGGGATAGTTTCCAAAATTGGGGGCTTTTTTTTGGAGTTTTTATTTAAATTTTACACCTTAGGCCTTTAAAAACCTAAATGGCGCCTAAATAAAATGCATTGAAAATTTAAAACCCCCCGAGTCCAGGGGGGCTCCCCTTTGCTTGGGGGTTAATGGTTTTACCAAATATGCACGAGGGCCACATAGGGAATTTCTAAAAAAGGCAGAACCCGGGGGAAATGATATTACATTGCATTTTCCTATTCCCATTTACCATATTCCAGTGAATAATGGATAAAAATTGAAAATCCCGCAAAAAAAAGTGAAATATTAAAATTTCCCTCCAATTTTTCTTTAATTTCTGTGAAATACCAAAGGGTTAACAAACTTCCTAAAAAACTGTTTTAAATACTTTAACGGGGCTAGTTTCTTTTGAAAGTGTCATTTTTGGTTTTATTTTAACATACAGGCCCCTCAAAGCCCTCAAAACTGGACTGGGTCCCCAAAAAAATGTATATTGCAAATTTTTTTGAAAATGTGAGAAATTTCTACTTAAATTTAAGCCCCCCCAAAATTCCCTAAAAAAAAAAAAAACTTTTAAAAAATGATCCAACCTATATTTAACATAAAGGTAATCTAGGGTTTTAAACTAAAATTTTTTTTATAACAATTTAAACTGTCTTGTACGCAGAAATTTTTTGGGAAATTTCAAAATCACAGATTTTTTAAATTTTTTTATGAAATTTTTTTATATTTTTTTACAAAAAAACAAGGCTTGTATGGATAAAATTTTCTTACTAACTTAAAGCACAAGAAAACAATCTCAGAATCACATGGATAGGTAAAAGTGTCAAAAAGTTATTCTCACATAAAGTGACACATGCCAGATTTTCAAAAATAGGGCTGTGTCAGGAAGACCAAAACTGTCTGGGTGCTTAAGGGGTTAAAGATAGCAAATCATGGGCTACTATATCCTAAGAGTATGTTCACATGACGTATTTGTAGGCGTATTTGGGGCTCACTTGAACTGCAATGCGCCTGAAGTACACCCTGCAAATACAGTAAAATCATAGCAGTCATTGAGTGCCACGATAAGCCGGCTTATTCCCCAGTACTGAGTGCTGGAAGGAATAAGTGACCTGTCACTTCTTGCTAGGGAAAACAAGGTTGAATAGGGCCGGGCCAGAGCGCTTTAGAAGTACGTGTGTACTTCTAAAACACCAGGGGCGACATGTATGATCTTTGGCGCCCAGCTGCCCTTTTTTAGCGCATTTGTAGTGTAGGATGCCTAAATCTGTGAACCTGTTCTACTGCTGGTCATAGATTTAGTGCTTTCTAGCTACAAAGCGACAATTCAGGCTCAGGTAAATCACTTTTAAATTGGTTTACCTTTTCTAGCAGTAATGTGCCTGGATTTGACGTTCAAAACTCCTAAATGTGGTTCTGGGCGACACATTTCCAGCACGCCCCCCGATCTCAGACGCATTACAAAGTGCCATGGTCGCTCTGCAATGTGCTTGATATTGGAGTGTGCGCCAAAAATAGAGTGAACGGTTTCCGGTGCAGCCCCGTTCATACTTGTCGCTCCAGGTCTATAGTGGCATGCACAGTATGCGCCGCTATACACCATGTGAACATACCCTAACAGCCAGCTAGGTGTTGTCAGATCAAGCTATTTTTTGGAATTTAACCATTTATTGCAAGGGGGGTCTTGGTGTGATATATAGGAATATATTATCCTTTTGTTTTGGCTGTGGAAGCAATGGAATGTCTGCAACTGAAAAATTGGCAAGCTATTAGCCATCACCCTATATATAATTTTAGTGGAGTAAGGCAGCATGAGTTATTATTGCTGCAGATTCAATATGCAGTGATATACCAGCAGTTTTATCTGAACGAGTGCCATTCAGTGGAGTAAGGTAGTATGGTTCAATGCTAATATAGTTTTAACATGCAGTGATACACCAGAAGTCATACTTTAATTAGTACTACCCTCCTTGTTAGATAACACTGGGTGGATTAATTCATACATCATAGGATCTCTAATACCAAAATTCAAATAGCTGTGCACTTTAGAGGATATGTAACGCCTTAACCACCAAGCCTATTTTTTTTTCTTCCCCGCTTTCCTAGAGCCATACATTTTTTTTTATTTTTCCACCTTCATAGACAAATGAGGGCTTTTATTTTGTGGAATATAACTTTTAATAAGGATACTATAAAATCTCACAAAAAAGAAAAAACAATATACACCAGTGCTGTGTGCCTATCTAAGGTATACAGGATATGTAGGATACTTTCAGATATATTCACCCACAGGGGTAACACTCCAAGAAAGCCTAAACTTTCCACTATTGAATCCTAAGGTACAGGTGGGGTAGTCACCCCGAAAAAGGACGGCCCCACCTCTCGATGACTCGCCCTATTAAATGTCTATTAAATGTCTTTTAGATAGACATTTAATAGGGCGAGTCATCGAGAGGTGGGGCCGTCCTTTTTCGGGGCGATTACCCCACCTGTACCTTAGGATTCAATAGTGGAAAGTTTAGGCTTTCTAGGAGTGTTACCCTGTGGGTGAATATATCTGAAAGTATCCTACATATCCTGTATACCTTAGATAGGCACACAGCACTGGTGTATATTGTTTTTTCTTTTTTGTGAGATTTTATAGTATCCTTATTAAAAGTTATATTTTAGGACTGGGTTTATAAATTTCTGTGATTTTTGAGGTATTCGAATAACCCTGGTAGTATTGTTGTATTCTTCTGTGAGTGCTTTTATTTTGTGGGACAATATGTAATTTCTATTGCTATCATTCACCGTACCATAGACTATACTGGGAAACCGCCCAAAAATTCTAAGTGGAGCAAAATGTGAAAAAAAACGCATTAGTTCCATGCTTGCGGGGCTTTTGTTTTTACGGTGTTCAATCTTTGGTAAAAATGCTGTGTTCTCTGTATTCTACAGGTTGATCCGCATCCGGCAATACCAAACATGTACGTTTTCTTTATGTTTTGGTACCGTAAAAATAAGCTAAACATTCTTTATTTTTGCAAATATTTGCCCCGGCGCCATTTTCTACGACCAGTAACTTTTTTGTGCTTCTACCTGTGGGCTTGAGTGAGGGTGCATGTGAAATCCACTTTAAATTGGTACCAATTTGGAATGCATGCAACTTTTTTGATTACTTTTATTATAATTTTTAGTGGACATGAAATGACCAAAAAAACACTATTTTGCCGTTATAAATTTTTTTCTTCTATGGTGTTCAGTGTACGGGATACATTATGTTATATTTTAATAGATCAGACTTTTTCGGACGCAGCAAAACCAAATATGTGTAACTTTTTGGTTTTTGTTTTATTGTTTATAAAAGGGGGTGATTTGAACTTTTAATATTTTTTATTTCCTTTTATACTTTAAAAAAATGTTTTTACTTTGACTTTGAGTCACCCTAGGGTGCTTGACATCTGGCATGCACAGTATGCTTGACCACTATGGGGCACAATCATTTATACAGCCTATTACCATGCAATAGGGTGTACAAATATTGCAGAAAACATGGCGGTGATGAAAGCCTTCACTAGGCTTCTAGCTACCATGTAAACTGATCAGGGCCCTGGGATGTCACAGAGAGGGTTCTGATCGGAGTGAGGAACCGTTGCTCGTGCATTTAGACACCATGGCTGTGTTTGGTGCAGCGTCTAATGGGTTAATCAGAGCAGAATGGAGTCGCTCCTTTCCGCGCTGTGACCGGTGGGTGTCAGCTGCAACTAGCAGCCGGCACCTGATGGCTATATAGCGGGATAGAATCTGTGAACATACCCCAAGGGCTTGTCCCCACGGCACAGGTTTGCAGCCGGATTCACAGACAGTTTTCAGATTTGAAAGCCGTCTGTAAACCGACTGTCGACCTTTTACTATAAGTTAGATAGAAAATTCGTGCAGCAGTCCCCACTACATGGATTTTCCGCTGGACGCTTTTTCACATCACCAGCGGTCCGAAAAACTTAGAACATGTTCATTCTTCTGCCCGGTTTTCAGGCAGAACATGAACATGTGGGTGTGAAGTGGGAGGACTTGAATCCGCAAACCACAGACAAAAGCTGTCCCTCTATGTGCCAAAAAATGACGAAATATTTATTTGGTCTCTGCCGTGTAAACGCAGCCTTAAAGTCCTCTTCCCTATTTTCCTTGCCTATTTTCTAAACTGTATACTGTGATTTTGTTGCGACCGGTTCATTTCTCTGCAATGTTTTTCTGCATTACACAAAGAACATTAGCTTTTGTTCACAGATGGTGAAGTTGTGCGCAGTTTAAAACTAAATCTTCCGCTCCCAGAGATGCCTGGAGTGCATTGGCAGACTGAGATTTACGTCTTTCATGAGACAGAGACCTGACTGTAACTCTCTGCAGCAGAATACTCTGAAAGTAGACCAAGATACCAGCTAATTAGGACTCCAGATTGTTTTAAGAAAATGTTAAATTGTCTAAATGTTATTCGATTAGGTCAGCGGTAAGCCTTCACCCCCAAAATAATAATTTGTATTATTTTGATTTGAAGTTAAAGGGGTTGTCTCACTACAAGGATTGCTTTTTATGTTAAAGATCTTGCAAAAACAAGTCACTTTGCAATATGTGTCCATTAACAGTGTCCTACGTATTCCTAGATATCCCCTCTGGTATGGGCTGCATCAGCTCCTCAGGTCACTATAGCTACAGACCTGTTCGATCTCTCCTGATAGGCTGCCAGTGCTGGTCGCTATAGCTACAGACCTGGTGTCCTCAGCAGCTCCTCACTGCAGAACAGTAAAGGCAGTAAACACGCCTCTGAATTAAAAAATAAAACCGAGAAAACAGGACTGAGCCAAGCTGAATCGATGTAGTGAGACAACCCCTTTAAAAGGATAAAAAACTGAATACTAATTTGGTGTTAGATTGGGTCCAAGGATGCGTAAATTATATCCCATCTAAATATAGAGCTCGGTTTATAAAATATATTGTAGATATAATAAAGAATAAGCCATGCTAAAGCCAACAAAGCGTTATTTCAAACCATGTATTATGAGCATTGAGATGCTTGGGTTGTTATACTTATGGCTTCTGGTGGATACTGAAGCAGATGTGTATTAAATAAAGCACAGATGGGTTCAATTAGGTTTATTATATATTCTGTTATCAGCATGTGGCAGCTATAGTTCTAATATTCAGCACTGTAGGAGCAGTTTCCCACATTACATTTTTTTTTAAACAAATAAATATAACATGCACCACAGACTTTGCTTTTTCTTTCCAGCTTTTTTTTTGCCCTTTAGGTGCGTTTTTATGTTAGTAGCATTTTTTAACACATTATGGGCCTTATGTATGAAAACTGTTTAGCAGTGAGAATGTCTTTGTTGCCCATAGCAACCAATCATAGCTCAGCTTTTCATTTCATATAGTGCTCTGGAAAAAATTGGTTGCTATGGGCAACAAAGACAGTCTTACTGCTAGACAGTTTTCATACATAAGGCCCATAAAGCCTAAACACTATACAAAATATAAATGTGAAGGGACCCTCCTTGTCCTCAAAGGCTGAGTTCACACGGCTTATTCATGTCGTAATTGCGGGACGGATTTCGCCCACAATTACGCCATGCGCTCGGCAGCGGGGGCGGGACTGGGGGGCCGGCAGCTCGCCGGCCGCATAGACATTCATTATCCACGGCGCGTATACCGGCGTGAATAATTGACATATCACTTATCTCCCCGATCGTCGTATTTTGCGAGCAGGGAGAGGAGACGGAATCCATAGTTCTCTATGAGAACTGTGGTTTACCATAATGACTGGGACGGATTTCAGCCCGTAATTCGCGCAGTACGGCGCGCAATACGGACTGAAATCTGTCCCAAAATAGGCCGTGTGAACATTGCCTAACACTCAGGGCCACTTGAATGAAAACTGTCTAGATGTAAGTCTGTCTTTTTGTCTATAGCAACCAATCAGAGCTCCCCTTTAGGGTTTGTTCACACGGCTTATTTGGACGAGGTTTTGGACGAGGTTTTCGGGGCATTTCCTCGTCCAAAACGCTTCCAAAACGCCCCCAGTACATTCATTGATTCCTATGTAAAACCTTGTTGTAGTTGACACACGATGAGGTTTCTATACGCTTTTTTGGAAGCACTGAAAAAGAAGTGTCATGTCAATTCTTGAAGCGTGTTTTCGGCACGGTTTTTGGCGCGTTTTGCGGTTTTTGTCCTGGCTATGAATTTGTATGGGTGAAAACCTCGTCGAAAACCTCATCCATAACCTGATCCAAAACTTCGCAGAGAAACGCCTCTAAAACTTCTTCTGAAGAAACGTGTTTTAGGCGAGGTTTTGGGAGCGGAAACGGTCTGAAAACCTCGTCCAAAACCACGTCCAAATAAGCTGTGTGAACATGGCCTCATAGCGCTCTGAAAAAATGAAAGGAGTGCTCTGATTGGTTGCTATGGGTAATAAAGAAAGTCTTAGACCCAGACAGTTTTCATGCATGTCCTCCTCAGTTTTTTTAGTGCAGTTTTGGAATCCATCATTTATGATCTATTCACCATTTTAAATTCAAAAATTGCCTTAAAAACTTGAATGTAGAAACCCACCTTATAAATGAACACTGTATAATCTATAGAATTCCTGATAGCCCAATATGTCTTCACATTGCAGTTCTTAAAACATTCTGAAAATGCCAAAGGTTGGAGAACCAACTTATCCATGTAATTCATTTCAGTGATATTCTTGTCAGTCATTGAATGACCTATTAGCAGACCACCGGTCACATATGTTGTATGAGTAGTGGTCAACCTCTGATATCCCCTATATATTTTTCTCTCTTAGGGTATGTTCACACGATGTACTGCAGTGTGTGCAGTACGCGCCGCCGTACATGGTGTCTTTCGGGTGCTTGCGCTAATACACGCGTAGTCCTGCGGCCCCATTGACATTCATTACTCACGGCGCGTATTCGCTGCGAATAATTGACATGTCACTTATCTCTCCGCGCGTACAATACGAGTGGGGAGAAGAGGCGTAAACCATAGTTCTCTATGAGAACTATGGATTACTGTAATTTTGGAGCGCATCTCGCCCATATTAGAGTGAAAATATGCAGTGAAATGCGCGCCGAAATTACGCTGTGTGAACATACACTTAGGGTATGTTCACACGGCTTAATTGCGGGGCGTGCAGTCCGCCCAGCAATTACGCCGGGTATTCGGGGAGTCTATGGATTACCGTAATGATTGGGGTGCATTTCGCTCGTATTAGAGCGCAGTACGGCACGAAATACGTGGCGAAATGCGCCTAAAGATAAGCCGTGTGAACATAGCCTTATTGTGTATTAGCCATCATGCTATTACTCATATATTCAAAGAAAGAAGAACATTGTTTGAAGGCAATTGTGAGGCTGCTCCTTGGACCTGAGTGTTAGATATTCATATGCTGTTCAGTGCCTTACTTATTTAGTGGAATCCCTGTGTATCACTACTTTAAGCAAACAAGCTAACATTTTACATTACACATAGTATAATCATTGGTGATTGTCTGCTCCACTTCACCACACTTCATCTCTGAGCACAACTTGAAACTTGGTCCGGAAAATTGCTTTCAGAATATTGGGAATTGGAACCAAGATATTAGGAACTGCAACAATAGTGAACTATTCAGCATGTAATTTATAGCTGTCAATCCATATGGACATATTTAGTAATCATGAATTGATGATTACAAATTCATAAAATCAAGACAGATTAGACTACACTCATGTCCCTTCCAACATTACCCAGACATGTACTTATGTCCGTGTCATAATCTTTGGAAATATAGTTCACCTATTTGAAGATCTCTCACAATCAGTGGTGTTGCTATACAGATTGTACAGGTAGTAATTACAACCACCTTAATGAAAAGATAGAGCAAAGGGATAGAGATGTGGAGGTTTGGAGGATTTGTTCGGATGACAGGTGGGTGTTGGTTAGGGAATTGAGGGGATTGTGACAGATGAAGGGCAGGCTGGACTTGTGGGGTAACAAGTGGGGTTGGGTTATAGGGATAAGTGGGGTTTGTATATTGTGTTGGCACGAGGCTGCATCACACAATTGTGTGGGGGATATAGTGGGGGATATAGTCTACAGCTCACAGTCTCTGGGGAGGAATGGGGGCTGTGGAGCCCCTCAAGAATTGTGCTGCAGTTTTGGCTTGCATTCCCCAGGATCATATTAGCTGGCCTGGACTCTTTTTATGCCTCTGAAGATGGGCTGCAGGCTATAGAATTTAGTACTGTCATGTTTTTGGTAGTGGTTCTATTCTTTACAGGTCTCCCTGTTGGACTAAATCAGACCATTTGACTAATTAAATGGTTGACCAGGGATGTTGTGGGGAGTGTAATTTAAAAAAAAATATGTTTCCGTTTTTATTTTGTATTTTTTTTACCATTTTATTCCAGTGCTAGTAATGGAGGTGTCTAACAGACGGCTCTCCGTTACTATATCTGGGGCTTAGTATCAGCCAGTCTTGTTTTTTTGTTTTTTTTTATAACTGTAAAACTTATGCTAAACCACTGACACTATTCCCCCAGGATTTAATGCACCAGGGGTACCCGGAAGAGCCAGATAACCATCAGAAACAGACCATCTAATGTTATGATCTGCTGGGGCAGCTGCAGGATGGTATTTTTATGGTGGGAAAGTACCATTATCCACGGATCTTCCCATCCTGATAGCATCAGTCTGCAGCTGTTGGTTTTACCTTGACTTGTTTATGAAAAAATCGTGGGAAAGCAATCTTGTTTTTTTTGAAATAGTTATCTATTTATTGAAAATCTAAAAATAGGCATTCTAGTATAAGCGATAAATACATTATTTAAAAAAATGCCACTGGTTGACACCAAAGGCCAGACATTGTAATGGACAGACATCTGTCAGACACCTCCCATACTAAAACTGGAATAAAATAGTAAAAAAACAAAAAACAAACCCAAAATAAAAAAATATATATATTTATTTAAGTATACACTTCCTGACAACATCCTCTTTGTCCATTTTATTAAAGAAATGGATCTAACGCTGTTCTGACATAGTCCAACAGGTTCAACATAGTCTGATGTAGTCCAAAGGGGAAACCTGTAAAAATACATAATCACTAACTAGCATTTGGCTGAAAGCTATCCAAAGTGTATGGGAAGCTTTAGTCTGACTCACCAAGAGAGGCCATCAGCACTAAAAGAGCCTAGGGCAGCAAAGGTTCTGAATACGACCCTAGGGACAACCATTGTATATTTAAATGATAACTCCATGGAAAATTTGTAATTATTTCCAAAGCCCCCAAAATGTTGCCCAACATAAATAACAAGATGAAGATTAAATTAAGCAGATGAGTAATACAGATAAAGATAGTCCATACATATACATTAACAGGCAAAAAGAATTGCCGGAACCTGGAAATAACTTTTTTGCTTTATTCACAATGTACCAGAAAAAAAAGAAAATAGGATTGCCCTAAACTGGCACGCAAAGGAGCCGCTCATCCTTGCCCATGTAAAGAGCAGTACAGAACATGTAGTACCACATTGTACTGTAGAGAGGCTTTACTAGACCGCCAGTCTCTGCATGCACTGTACTAATACAGATGATTTACAAGTAAAATTTTCATGATGATTGGTTGGATCTTCCATCAATCACATCTTCCACAGATCAGCAGTGTCTGTGACATTTTATGATAAATGTGGGTTTAAGACTGAAAAGACCATTGTATGCTGAAAATATAATATATCCTGAGGTCATTCTAACTTGAGGGACTACTTTTTTTTTTAGATAGAAATACATATATAAGTACATGGCTCCATCTCTATACTACAGCTCTGATTATTATCGATGAAGGCATGGTACATTTTAAGTTATTGATTCTATTTTTTGTAACCTGGTAGCATAATTCAAAGGTCTGGACAAATCCTAAGAGCCAAATAGCTAGTTCACCAATAATAATTACTGCATTGGCATGGCTTGCTTTTTTACCGTTGAATGTGTACGAAAGTTCTTAATGTCTAGTTAATAAAATCATTCTAGGTCCTGGGATGGTCTGGCTGGCCTGAAGGCCACTGTTTCATACTCTGGAGAACTGCAATAAAAAATTTAAGGGTTATTTTCACCGGAAATACTTATGATATCTTGACAATATGGAGCTATGTCCTATCAAGAAAATGGGGGTTCACACCAGAAAAAGGAGGTGACAAGATGGCCACTTATGAATGTGGTTATCTCCATTGTAGTTTCAAAACTTTTTAACTGGTATAGCCCCCCATAAACTAGATATGAGTGCCAATGCCATAAATGTTTTATATGTGAAAATCCCTTTAAAAGAGTAGGGATTTGACGAGCACCAATAAGAGAATGCTAGTCATGGCAACATTAGGCATGGCACAGGAACAGCTCTGAGAATTTTTCTCCCTTAGGTTGCTTGAAGTAGAACGGTGTTTCCCATAACAGTGCCAGACTTATGGTTGGAGTTCACACATAATGGCATTGGAGGACACAGATTACACCCCTGCCCTAAAGTCTACAGAAATGTGTCCAGTCCTGCAGTAGTATATTGGTAAAAGGTGTTACCACCAGGGACTGGACACATATAGCTGAAGATGCTATAGTAGCCTTCTACTCTACAATCAGAAGTGGTCCTTTGGTCAATTGACTCCAGTCAGTGAAGACAAAAGCCTCAGTATTTACAAAGTTGCTGAGCCCCATCTATTAGCCTAGTTCTTGGAATGAAGAAGTCTTTGTCTTGTGACTTGTTATTGAAAGGCACCAAGAAGCCCTGAGACATGACTGGCTTGATGCAATTAAAATGCCTGTCAGGTAGTTGATGCTGGAGTCTTGTGACAAGCCGCTCTATATAGACACCAGGGCAGCTCCACGGTGAAAGTGAGCGATGACGCGTCTCTTGTCTGCTCTTCCTTCCAGAACATTCCAGATCTAGAGGCGAACTTCTTCGTAGTCCTATATTTTCGTCATGATTGTATCTGATCTGCTTCCATGAACCTCTAATTCTCTGACGTTCTATTTTTCATCCTTGTTTTTTCATTCATTCCTTATTCTTTGTTCCCATCATCTCTCCCTTCCATCTTAACACCTGCTCATTTACCCATCCTTCACCCCTTTCTCTCTCTTGTTCTGACGTCCCTCCTCCCCTTCACCGATATACGTTTTCCTCCTCTCTTTCCTCCACCGCTTCGTCTTTTCTCCCCAACCCCCTCCTCTTTTCCGCCCTCCCTCACTCCCTCTCTTCAGTACCACTGCAGGCTTCATAGAGACAGGCTGGTGGCTCACACAGTCCTAGGAAGAGAGCTGGTGGAGAGGAAGGGAGGGAGTGAATAAAGTGTATCGCAGCCTCTGTATTTCACATGAGGCTATTAACCAGTTCTGCCAGTACCTTCTTCCTAAGCATCATCTGAATTAAAACAAAGAGCATTATGCTGCAGTGCCAGGGAACAGAAGGTGTGTTAAATCCACATCGTTACTGTCTACAGAGCTTCGCTTAGCACTGGGACTCTTCTCAGTGCATTGTACGAGAAAAAGATATAAGACCAAAACCTAATATCTCATCTTCTTGTCCCCTCTATTTTATTCCTCCAGTTCCTGCCTGATTCATCCTTTTGTTCCTGCCTTTCAGTCCTGCTTCACCATCCGGATAAAAAGGTATTTATACCAGCGCTTCGCTATCCTTGTAGCTTGCAAAATGCTATTGTTGATGTGCAGATAACAGGCAATCCATTCTATCTCCTCTACAGTAAGTTATTCTATGAGAATTAGCCGCTTTGCAGCTTGAAGGCCTTTTAAATTCCTCGTAAAAATATGACTGTTTATCCTGCAGCCATATGCATTAAGATGTTTAGCTACAGCGGGGGGTTAGCAAGTCTTATTTACTATCCTGCATTGTCTTAATCCTTCATTTTTCCAGTATTAACTCGTTTTACATGTGTCGTCAGCAGTCGTGATATTAAACAATACTGTTTCCAGTTGTATCTGACAGTTACTCCGTCACCATTGTTAGAGATTTTTTTCTTGGTGTTTTTTTTTTATTTTCGCTGCATCATCCGTGTATTGCAGGACTAATAAAGGTGCAGACAAATCTGGCTGCTGAATCAGCAGCTTCTACTAGGCCGTTATCTCTGAAGGACTGAAATACGTACATTTCTCTGAACAGTGAAGCTCAATTGATACAGTATATGACAAATTTTAACCTACCGTGTTTAACATTATAAATGGTTTATATTTGTTGACATACATAATATCATATAATATCATAAATCAATGTTCCTTTATATTAGATAGTACTAAAAGCTTAGCTACTGATTTAAGTAATTGGGCATTCATAATGGTAGATATGGCTATGTGTACTAAAGTATTTAATCTCTTTATGCATATTTTACATTTCCATGCTGCATATATTTAAATTCCATTGTCCAGATTATTAGACAAGTTATGCATTAAATATTGCCTATGCAGCCTTAGTCCATTGCTGGTGTTCTGCCCAGTTCTACTGGAATACGGTATAGTGATATTACTTGAGATGATAACTGCATGATCTATAAGATCATGATGGTGATGTGTCTGCTCCATTCTAAAATATGTTGAC
The DNA here is from genome assembly GCA_025379985.1 of Phyllomedusa bahiana. NCBI lineage: Eukaryota > Metazoa > Chordata > Amphibia > Anura > Hylidae > Phyllomedusa > Phyllomedusa bahiana. The sequence goes on from JAODAL010000579.1 coordinate 102,783, forward strand.
CCACATTTTCTATGGCTGGCATATTTTATGGTGGTCTAAAAAGGGAAAAAGTTGGAGTGATTTGCAACAAATCTATGAAAACACTCGTAATATATTTTAGTACGTTTTGGACCATTTAAAAGTCAAACAAAAAAAATGCACCTGCTAAGAGCAGGTGTAGATTTGAGCCAAGATGTTTAATTTTCTGAATTCATGAATTTGACTGTAATTTGAAGACCACACCCATTCAAAGCAGGCCACACCCACTCAAAATAGACCACACCCACTGTCCTTGTCACTTTTCAAAATTCATCGGTCCTGAGATATGGCTCATTTCATTGTTTATAAATGTGTTGGGGCAGTTTATGCCCAGATTGGTGTGAACTGATAATAATAAATGTGTGGCATAGCAAGATAAAATGCTGGTCAATTGTGGGTAGTTCATTCCTGTGAATGATGGATTCATCAATCGGTTCAAAAAGGGTTTAGAAGCATTTCCTGAAAAATATAAAATCACAGGTTATGGGGACTAGGTTCTGGAGCTAGGATGTTGATCAAGGGATTTAGTTTGATTGCCAATTTTGGAGTTGGGAAGGAATTTACAGGACAATTGGCATCCGCCTTATGGGGTTTTTTGCCTCCTTCTGGATCAACACAGTAGAACTCAATGAAACTGTTTTGTTTCCAACCTTATCTTCTATGTTACTATGAGATGTCATCATTTCATCTAATGTTTCCAGCCTTCTTTGATGAATCTGGTTTCTTCTACAAAATTAATTTTGTACTATAAATAAAAGTCTACAAGAAATACACATGAATTATTTAAAATGTTAGAGACACAATGAATGAGCCAATCTGGATTTGGTGTCTTACGGGTCAAATTATGTGCAAAAAAAAAATAAAAATTATATCAGGTCATAAACTACTTGTGATCATTTGAGCAGACTTGCCCTGAGGCTGAAACACAGTTAGTATTAGATGTACATCAGGTTTGTTAGTTTTTTGGCAGTCATTTAGATAACCATTTTAAACAAAGTGCCATTGTTAAAGGGGTTTTGCCACGATGTAATGTTGACGTGGGATCCTCCAAAATGGGTATTTAATCACTTATCTAAATATATGTGATTACAAAAAACGAAGCCTCTGAGAGCTACAGCGTTCTTTCCATGCCCTTAGTTACCTGACAGTTTACATTAGACACGACCAGGAGCTGATCTGGCTGTGCTTGAGCTTTCTGCACTTCTTATCTGATGACAGGGAACATGAAGGAGCTAGCAAGGGACTGTGGAGAAATATCCTGTCTTTTGTATAGAGAATCCACTGGTTGTAATGTAATTATTTGTGTAAACATTGTAGACGCTCCCTGCCACTGCGTCTCTGCTCAGACCACCTCCCTCTTCCCCTTGACTCAGCATGCTAAGTTAATTTTGTCTCCTCATCAGATAACAGGTAAGGAACTGACTTCTTGGCAAAACCCCTTTAAGGCTCACTTACCTAAAGGGAAGCAAAACATGAAATTGGACATTTAGTCATAGCAATATGCTATCAACAATTCAAAATTATACTTAATATTTAAAAAAGACCCTCTACTTTCCAAAAGGGGGTTGGCATCTGGTTACCGTTGTTCTACCACTAGGTTGGTTGACTTAGTGTTTGTGCTACTTTGAGTCTATAGGAACCCAACCTTCAGTAGCTGTTGGCTGAATTCAACCAACAGCTATTCCTTCTGTTCTTCACATACACAGGCACACTGGAGAGAAGACAAGGCAGAAACCAGACACTTAAAAGGAATGTGTCATCAGAGACAATGTTTTAATCAAGTGTTTAAGAATTCTTATTGTGTTTTTTTATTTCTTATATCACTATCAATATTTTTCTAAAAAAAAAATAAATTAGAAACAAATACTGAAATTCTGCAGTTTTCACTTTGGCCACTAGGCCTAATAATAGTCTGATACTTTCTGTTTTGTAAATCAGTCTCCTCATTGTCAGCACAAGCAGGATTACACTGAAAGGTTACACCAATGTGTAGATAACACAGGATCCACCATTCACTATAGAAGATAATCACAGTTCATCCTCTCCCCCTCCCTGTGCACTGACTTCTTCCCAGGTCACAGAGCATGCCTAGCACTCTCTTATATAACTCAGTGGGTCTGCTCCTGTTCACAGGCTCCTAAGTCCATGTAGCTGCTGTAAAGCATCTCTGTTAAAAGGAGCTTGGGCAAGATAGCTGCCCCATAATCTTATATAGACAACAGAATTTAAAAACTTACAATAAAAAAATAAAAAGGATAAGAAGAAAATAATATACATTAGTATCTTGTTTGAATTAGCAGAAACAAAATTGGCAATGGATTGCCTTAAAAATAAGAACAAGAATCATTGGAATTTAACATGTCCAAACCTTTTCTTTCCAGACATCACTTGTCAGTATAGGAGTTGGGTAGCCGCTATACACATTAGTATTCCTAATGCATACGAGAACCTTTAAAGGGGTTTTATCGTTTGAAGCTTTTGCCCACTTGAGCTGTCTCTATCTCTTTCAGTTTCAAATACAGGGGTGAGTCTCTCCTCCTCGTAGGCATGTATCTTCTCCCAGGAGGCGATTCTCCCCTCACTGAAAAGTTGTGACATCATCATTCTGTGTGAAGCAGGAGAAGGGAGAGTATGTTAGCTCTGCAGCCCTCCTGCAGTGTTCTCATGGCTGCAGAGCTCTCAGCTAGAGGCTGCACAAGCTCCTTGTAACCAGAGCCCCTGTATTGCTATAACCAGATCACTGTAGTGGTGTAATCGGTTATACACACAGCCTGAACTAATGAAGCAAGTGTGAGGAATGCACACTGCCCTCCTCCTCCTCCCCCTCTGTTATCAGGAAGAAGGTAGAGCAGACTGTATAAGGCTGTTATATGGGGGGAGCACAGGGTATAAGACTGTTTTCTATGAGGGGAGCGTGAATCTATCAGCTAGATGGTCAGTAATTGCCCAGATTGTTCACCTTAGAGCTGGGAGATGAGTATAGAGCCAGCAGCAATCTTGGGCATTTAGTTTCACTTTTGATTTACACAGCTCAGAGGGGAGAAAGCACAGAGTTCAGGCAGCTAATCACAGCAAAGGGGACGTGTCCCGTCCAGCAGCTGCAGAAATAGCTATAGATGCACAGATTAGCTTATATCTGCTATACTAAGTGACTTAGGTAATGCAAACCAATTACAAATGTGCTTATTTTTACTGTCCCCATCATTTGAGATATGATTTTTGTAGCGAGAAAACCCCTTTAAGGGCATTACGTAAAATGATGACCCATTATATCTCCTAAGTTCCCTAAGTTCACACTAACAAAAAAACACATGGATAACATGTAGGGGAGAATTTCTAAAAATGTAAAGGTCTCAAGGGCCTCTTTAGTCTAGAGCTCACATTGCTTAGCATTGCCATGGAGGACATTATATGAATCAAAATTTCAATGTTCATTAATGTACATGTTATCTGCCATTAATAGATACTTGTGAGTTTGATCTATATAACGTTTTTCAATTGATCTCAATAGAAGAATTTAAAAAGCATTTATTGTCTGCCACAGGAGGATAGACACACTTAACACTGTAGTGTAGACTTTCTAGTAAGGCAGAAATGAGTGATTACAGGTCCATTAAATCTAAAATAGGAGAGTTGCGTATATTAATCATTGGCCTGCACAGAACTGCTTTTTGGAAGTTCCTAGAACTAAAGATATGTGATGAAATATTCATGGGAGCAGACATGTTCCTGGACTTCCTGGCAGTAGTCCCATTGATGAATAAAGCAGTCAGTCGCTGCCCAACCCAATTTGACTCCTTATATGAAACAATAGATTGTATTGAACTTCATAGCAAAATGAGATCTGGTAAACGTTAAGGTTAGTGCTATATGAGGACATAGTTTTTAGTTTAGCTTTTTGAAAGCCATGGAGTGTATACCTAAAGAAATATAGAACGTTTTCTGGGTAGTCAACTGTATATGTCCAGCCTCTGCAAGCTATTATAATACTTTCCGGGCAAACATAGTATTAAGTGTGTCTATTTGAGTTTTAATTTTCTTTTAGGTAACACGTCTATCTTTGTTATAGTGTTGATAAATCTGGCGAATATTAGAACTGTCTATTCTAAGTTTACACCATTAAGTTGACTTAATTTATTCCACTAACTGCACAGAAATGTTGGCACCTGGTAGCACACAATAAGCCATGCCCCTTTCAGTGAGGCCACACCTCGTTCTGTGGAGGCCACCCCTATTGTCAGACAAGGCGCAGAAGTTTCTACAAACCGTCTAAAACACATCATCAATGTGATGACATTGTTTTTGGCACAAATTAGGCCAGAATTTTGGCACAACTGCCTTGATAAATCTTCTCCTATGTCTACAAAAAGAAAAATTTCGCCATGCAAGGAGTGTTAAATATTCAAAAAATAGAACGTCTAGTAGAAGTAAAATAAACCATCAGTGTAATACATTGTAAAGAATCCATGGAATAAGATGGAACTGAAAAGCAAAAAGAACATATCGAAATCCTGTGAAAAGCTAAATCTGTAGAGGCATCATAGAGTCACGGCAAGACGTCTTTACAAAGTAGGTTGGGGTTGGGTTATGCGAGTCAGCCAGGATTGTAAAATGGATTCAAAAGATCCCTGGAGTTGTCTCTAGTATCTTGACTTTGTTCAAAGATCTTAAAAAGGTTAATTCCCTGGCATACAACTGGGAACGACGAGGTAATGATTTCCATTTCGCAGCAATATGGATCTTGGCTATGATATGTGAGTCTTTTGAAGAAGATTGATTTCCTCCATACTTTGTCCAGTAGAAAAATAACTAGGTCATAATGACCTTTTGGCCATCAACTCTATAGGTTCTATAGATGTCCTCTGAATCCGATGCGGCTGCACTGAACAATGTTTCCAGTGATCATTTACATCAGATTTTATGAGTCTGCATTTAGCACCTCTTAGTGGCAATTTTAACACAACCACAAGTGTCTCGGTGAATATATTCACTGTGGAAAGAAAGCAGACAACATGTGTTAAGTACACCCAACACTAGCAGTCAGTAGGAGATGAAGACGCTGGTTTGGTTGACTGCTGTCCGTGTACAAAATCTCATCTAAAAAAGAATTGTTACCTTCTATTATAATAACATAGTAACATGGTTGATAAATTAAAAAAAAAAAAAAACAGTCAAGTCCACCAAGTCCAGCCTATAACCCTGTTGATCCAGAGGAAGGCAAGTATCCCAAAGAGACAATTGCTAATTTCATCATTTTGGGGGGGAACAAATTATTTCCAAAAATGACAAAATAAATCCCTTGACCCGATGTCCTTAGTTTATAGAACTTCTGATCAGCACTATTTCTACCAGTTAATTCCGGACCCCTTTGTAAAAGTCTTTCCTATCTGATCTCATGTTACTTATTGACTATATGAGGCACTCAGAAAGGGGAAGATCTCTCCTTGAGGAGAGCACCGAACAAACGGATTGTAGAGTTATGTATTGCCTTTTCGCCCTCTACTTAGCATCTGCATATCACAAGACATTATGGGAAAGGAGCTGAGAAGCCCAAAGTGCCCTCTGTTGGATGTAACAAATCCTCAATAGGCTCTTAACCCACTGAGTCTTGAAAAAGCAAAAAGGATTTTAGCCAAGCCAGTATCTCTCATCTGCAGACAACGCTGTTTCGGGATTTTTGTCCCTCATCAGTGCAGAGCAGAGCGATACTGGCTGGCTGTGTGGGAGGCATTGAGTGGCTCAGAAAGGGGAAGATCTCTCCTTGAGGAGAGCACCGAACGAACGGCTTGTAGAGTTATGTATTGCCTTTTCGCCCTCTACTAAGCATCTGCATATCACAAGGCATTATGGAAAAGGGGCTGAGAAACCCAAAGTGCCCTCTGTTGGATGTAACAAATTCTTAGTAGAGGGCGAAAAGGCACTACAGAACACTACAAGCCGTTAGTTCGGTGCTGTCCTCAATGAGAGATCTTCCCCTTTCTGAGCCACTCAATGCCTCCCACACAGCCAGCCAGTATCGCTCTGCTCTGCACTGATGAGGGACAAAAATCCCGAAACAACGTTGTCTGCAGATGAGAGATACTGCCTTGGCTAAAATCCTTTTTGCTTTCTCAAGAGTCGGTGGGTCAAAGCATATTGAGGATTTGTTACATCCAAAATCCAACTTCCCTCAGGGCAGATATAGGAATAACAATACCTCATAACAAAAATCCAAAGTAAATTATTCCTTTAAAACATAACCTTTAATTACATTACTAAAAGTATCAATAAATCTTAAACCTATTCAAACTATCTTAGATAGGGGACAACATCCGAAAATCCCTACTTAATCCCTTCTCTTATACTGGGCTAGTAGGTGTCCCTTAGCGGAGACCCCACCCCAATAAGGGCGACCGTGCAATGCTCCTCAGCTCTTCCCTACCACTGATCCTATGTATGTGAAATTAGTACCATCAACAGGCCAGGGCAGAAAAATCAGAGTATTATAGCACCACTACAGTAAAGTACAGAAGTATTATCCCCAAAACAGATATAACTCTCTCCAGACGCGTTTCGTCCCAATCTCAGGGACTCTTCAATTGGGTAAAAGATGGGATATACAAAATACGGTACTCAAAATTGCACAGTATATATTGCTAAACATATATGAAAATAGTACATAGTACCTCAGACTGGTGTGTCTCAAAGGATACTGCAACGGCTGGTTTTGCCCATGCTTCAGAGCTGGTACGCTTGTCAGGGGCTCATTTGTTACATCCAACAGAGGGCGCTTTGGGCTTCTCAGCCCTTTTCCCATAATGCCTTGTGATATGCAGATGCTTAGTAGAGGGCGAAAAGGCAATACATAACTCACAAGCCATTTGTTCGGTGCTCTCCTCAAGGAGAGATCTTCCCCTTTCTGAGTGCATCATATAGTCATAAGTAAATATTATACTGCAAAACTATGATGCACAAGAAGATTTATTTTAAAGTTTCCCATTGTCTGATATGGTCCTTGATAGCCTACCTTGCTTAATTGCAAACAGCTGCCTACCTGTTACAGAGGCAGATGATACAATGACTCTGGAACTCATAGAGGGCGATTTTATTTATTGTTCTCACACCTATTCTTCTGTCTTGCACTCTCACCATTGCGTCTCTCACCCTGCCCATCTTGTTTCTACTTTATATAATGTGTTGTAAAAGCTTCTCTTGTATATTGTCATCTTTTATTGCGCTCTGTTATTCAGACTTTACTCACTCCTGTTTTTGGCCTCGGATACCCGCCATGGCTCTTTCTTTTGCGTTCTTTTGTTTTTATCTTGTTTAGTGACAACCTGCTGCTTTGACTGCAGAGTTACAGAAACATCAGCTCTGTGTAACAATGGAGATATACAATGGAAATTCATTTTATCAAAAGGCTAATGTCTGTGTACATGGATATAAATACAGCATTGCAGAAATGCACAGTCAGAGATATGCATGACTATATTATAGGGATTTTCTCACAGGGATTTTCTATATACATTGGTCAATAGATTTTACTTAGATTAGAGTGCTTTTTATGTGCTCTGAACTGCACACATGTTTCTATGGTTACCTGCATACTAGACAGACATCTATTATCTAATTAGCTGTGAGCAGAGAGCAGGGAGTGACGTAACCCCACTGATGAATTATATCTAACAAGATTAGCTTCGCCAAACAAAAGGTACATGTGCTGTGAGGAGTGAAAAGCATGGCTTTATTTGTAATCTTGTTAGAGATAATGGGCGTCATGTATGAACAGGGCTGCGCCAGAAGTTTGGTATCTTTTCAGCCTGAGATCTAGCTCAGCTCCTTTTGCTGTTTTTTTAAAACGGCCGCACTCTGATATTAGGCGCATTGCAGAGCGCCCGCAGCACTTTGTAATGCGCCTGAGATCGGGGGACATGCTGGAGGCGTGTCGCACTACAACCGTACGAACATACAACCATACATATTTATAGCTTTAGTACAATAATTCCAGGCACATTACTGCTGGAACAGGTAAACCACTTTCAAAGTCATTTACCTGAGCCAGTATTGTCACTTCTGCGCTAGAATGCGACTGATTTATGACCTGCAGTAGACCAGGTTCATAGATTCAGATGCATTCTACACTATTATTATGCGCATAAAAATTGGCATCTAAGTGGCAAAAATCATACATGTCGCCCAATATCTCCTGCACTGTCAAAGTAACGGCTCGCTAGAAGTTGAATATGCTATTCACTGCTGTAGAACCACCCACAGCCTGAGGGGACAAAGTAAGTGCAAAACTGCTAAAACTCAGTGAAACAGCATGATGAGAAAACTCCTTTAAGCAATACTCATCATTTCACAAAAAAACACCACTTTTAAAATAATATGAGATTTTTTGGATCCAATTATATTTGTCGATCTACCACATCAGATGGACTTTGTATAATTCACTACATGTTTTTAATAAAAATCAAAATTAAGAAGATATGTGGTCAGTGATGATCATTGGGTTTTACGAATCATTTTCTGTTCTCTTGATACAACAAACATCTATACTAAGTGAAATGAAACACAGATGCACCTGGAAGCGAATGTATAGTAGACAGAAGAAACACTTGCCCACACTCTTTGACAATTTATCTGTAATAAATAGTTCTATAGTAAATGTTTAATTTCCTCCTCATCCCTTCCATCTGTTTGACAGATGGTTGAAAGGTGGAACTTATTTCAAGGGAGGGACTTACATAAGAGGAGGAGTGTGGCATTGGTTGTCTCTTAATGTAGACAGAGCAGTAGAGAGATGATAGACCCTTCTGTGACACTTGCCTTGCAACCAGATACAGGATTGTAGGAAGGAAGATCGGGTAAGGCTGATCTCCCAGGGCACAGATACAAAAAAATAATTACTTTCTAAGTACAATGTGAATCTGAAGAAGTTTAAAAGAGGTGAATATTACAGGAGGAAATACAGTGTTTTTCCCTTTACATTGAAATATTCCTCAGAGAATGCTTCTTGATTTTAGAGAGTGTTCCTTAAAGAGAACCTGTCACACAGTTTATGCCCCCCTTGCTCAGGACAGCACAAGCTAGTGTCAGACATGCTGTTTCCAGCACCGTGTCCCCTATTCTGTAAGATGCTGTAGTTTTAGAGCATTTAATGCTCAAATCTTGTTCATGAGCAGGTGTTAGCCCCGCCCACCAAAGGCTAGCCCCGCCCATGGGCATTTATTCATGTGTTTCTGCCTATTCAAAGTAATAGGTTAATAAGTTGTGAGGTGGGCGGGGCTAGCCTCAGGTGGGCGGAGTATGAAAAATCTGACTCTTTTCATAACTCTTTTGTGGCTGAAAACTGCAGATTTTAGGATTAAATACTCTAAAACTACAGCACCTTACAGAATAAGGGGCACAGCGCTGGAAACAGCAGGTCTGACACTAGCTTGTGCTGCCCTCAGCAAGGGGGGCATAATCTATGTGACAGGTTCTCTTTAAAGGCAGTTATTTAGAAGTTTTATAGAACTTTTTTGATTTCAAACAGCATGATTTGTTAATATTTACCTCTTTTTGTCCAAAGCTTGTTGGGTTTAGAACCCAAACATTGGCCATTATTACTTCTTTTGGATTCCCCAGGAGGTATAGCCAATACTTTCTATTGCAAGGCAGCCAGAAGCACGCAAAGATAAGAAAAGTGCAATTAGTCCCCAAAAGTTAGAAACTCTTCCTTCTAGTGCTAGTGAATAAGGCCAGGCGTCATCGTTGTAGGACTACTAGAACAGGCATTTGTGCCTCTGTACCTCCTACAGGATAGAAAGGCTGTTTGTCTCATGGACTTGTTTTTGAGTCAAAAATATTGTAGATGGGTGAGGCGGCCAAGTAATGCCAACTGGAGGTAGGGCTTCAAACTCAAGGAAGCCATATAGCAGTTAAAGGGCAGTTTCTATAGTGTATGTCTTAAGAGTAGTTCTTTTTGGAGGAGTAATCTAGTCACATACTACATTGGAAGTCCTTACTTAAAGGAGTTTTCCACATTCCTGAAACTTAAAGTTATAGATACAGTAAATGGCTAAAATATATCTTTCGTCATTTGGTGCAATTTACAAAGACCACAGTTCACGCAGTGTAAGCTTTAACAGAATGTACTCATTAGATCACTGCACCTTGGCCAGAAATGACTGAATCCCCAGTAGACTTCATCCCTTTGCTGTAATCAACTGTTGTGTAACAATGTCAATTGATGTAGAGGTAGCGAATGAGCTGAACAGAATCATGGATACTGCAGTTCAATTAATTATCCTTCGTTTTGTGCCTCACCTCAAGGACGCATTAGTAGATAAACTGTAAGACCTCACTCTCTTCTGAGAGAGAAAGAATCATAACTATGTACAGAAGGTGATAGAACAAAATGTTAATCGATTGTTCTGTGAATTGAGCGCTACACCGCACTAATGGACTAAGATGAAGGACACATTTTGTTAGCAAAGAAATTATTCAAAACTACCCATGACAAGCTTAAAAGAATATCCTTTAGCTCTGTCCTCTTCTTACCTTTTCCAAAAAGAACATCCACTCATCAACATTAGGTCAACTATTGTAAGGTTTGTCAACCACAACTTGTTTAGATTCTTTAGCAACAAATTTACTTAAGATTGTATCAAGATTGTATATTGCTATTAGCTAGAAGTAGTAGCCACTAGTAGTTTTTAGCCAGTAGTAGTAGTTGATAGAAGCTATTATCCAGTAGTAATAGCCATCAGTGTTCGGGAGTATTTAAAATACAAGTAATTAAAATAGTATTTAAATACTTGTCAGGTATTTTGTAGTTTGTTTAAACAAAATACTTTTTTTTATTCATATTTGTATTTGTAATTAAAATACTTTTAGGAAGTATTAAGTATTTTAATTACTTTCTAAATTCAAAACAAATGTTGTAATTTAAATAACCCGCCTTACCGCACTTAAAAAAAAACAACAGCGCGAGTCACGTCATCTCTCTTGTTTCTCGTATCTCGTGACGAGAGGAGGGAAAATTCCAGCGTGTTCCAGCAATGCAAGTCTGCCTTGTAGTGAAGCGTGATTTATTTTTAGTTTTTAATCATTCCGATTGCGTAATCCATTCCGTAAAATGACCGTATATACTCGAGTATAAGCCGACCTGGATATAAGCCAAGGCCCCTAATTTTACCACAAAAAACTGGGAAAACGTATTGTCTCGAGTATAAGCCGAGGGGGGAAAATCCACCATTGCAGATAAAAAAATCTGGTCATGTGCATTACAGCTTAGTAACTCCATGTGCCTAATAGTAATAGCAGTTAACCCCATCATGTCCCTCACATTAACCCCCTGTCTGCCTCAAATAAGAGTTACTGATATGTGAGAGACATGGAAGTAATAATTAGGTATCTTCATAATTAAGGTCCTTTATTAGTACCCCCATGTGTCTCACATATTATTAACCCTTATATAGGGCACACAGGGGTTAATATGAGGGACATGATGGGCTTAACTGCTATTAATGTGAAGCACATGGAGTTACTGAAACTAAATTAATATCCCCAAAATGCCTGACATTAATAGGCATAGTAACTGAAGAAAGGTACCTGTATGTTTCTCTTTACTGTAGCATCCTCTCCTCCATGTGACAGACATCTTTTATAGGAGTCGGACACAATGAATCCTGGCCACTGACATATCTGCAGGGTAGATGCTAATCCTAGTGGGCTAAAGGACCTCTGATCCATTTTTTGTTTTTATTAAATTCCTTGTTTAAATTTTCAAGTATTTTAGTATTTGGAAAATACTTTTGAGGTAGTATTTAGTATTTGTATTTAAAATACTTCGGGATTAAAGTATTTAGTATTTGTATTTAAAATACTTCAGTCATAAGTATTTTGTATTTAAAATACTTTCCCAAAGTATTTTCCCGAACACTGATAGCCATTAGTAGTTATTAGCAAGTAGCATTACCCACTTAGTTATTAGCATGTAGTAGTAGCCACTAGTAGCTATTAGCTAGTAGTAGTAGTCAATAGAAGCTATTATCCAGTAGTAATATTCACTAGTAGCTATTAGCGAGTAGTAGTAGCCAGTAGTAGCTATTATTCAGTTTTAGTACCCACAATTAACTATTAGCGCACTAGAAGTAGCTACTAGTAGCTATCAGCGAGTTATTGTAGCCACTAGTATCTATTAGAGAGTTTGTAAAGCTCCCTTTGAAAGTTTATTAGGGAAGTAGTAACCACTAGAAACTTTTTGGGGAAAGTACTGGTAGGAAATTAAAAAATAGAGGCAGCCTTCTGGGGCACGGGGCCCTTTCAGTGAAACCCCCAAATATCCCGTCCATGTCATACGGCAATATACTGCTTTTTTTACTGCCAGACCCCAATATCAATTACCCAAAAAAAAATTTATGGGTTTCCCTTTTCAGACGTATTAATAAAGCTTTTTTGTATAGATGCAGTTGTGTAAATGCAATTGTGATCAAATATTGGCAAAATGTGTGCCATAAAACTGGCATTCATACTTGTGCCCTTTTAAATTTTTGTGATTTTAACCCTGGAAAAATTAAGGTTGACTTCTTTAAAAAGGTGTGGTTTATTTAAATGACTTTGGTGCAACATTGTATGGCAAAATTTTGGTGGAATTATTGGTGCAACTACCCAACAAAATAAAATGGGGTAAATTAGACACCCGGGGCCCTAAAAAAAATTGAACAAGGGTGAAAAATTTTTCCTATCTTTTTTAAATTTTTACAGTTTTTAAGTTTTAAAGGGGGTTTTTTATCGTTTTTAATAGCTTTCGTAGACTTGAGCTTTTTTTTATCAGTTTCATTTTAAAACCCCGGGCCAGCCCTCCCCTTTGCCTGGAGGCGAGTCTTCCCTCACTGAAAACCTGTGACATCTTTTTTTCTGTGTGTGCATTGGGAAGGGAAAGGATGTTTTGGGGGAATGACAGGCTCCGGGCTCCAAAAACCCCTTGTAAGCAAAACACCCTCATTTTCCGGTGACCAAAAAACCCCCCCTCATTGCTTATAAAACATACCCTAAAACGGGATGAAACAAATGTGGGGAAATGCACACTGCCCCCTTTCCCTCCCTCCCCCTGTTATCGGGCCGGGGGTTAGGGGCAGACGGGTATAAGGCTTTTAAATGGGTGAGGGGAAAACAGACTGATAAAGGCTGTGTTATGTGAGGGGAACCCCAGTAAAATAAAACGTTTAATATATGAGGGGAGAGTAAAATCTTTTTAAAGACTGTTTAAAAGTCCAGACCCCTTTACTTAAGCTGAAAATAGGACATAGGGGAAGGGAGGAAATTTTAAAATTTCCCCTTTAAAAATATAAAACTGCTCAGAGGGGAGAAAAGCACAGAGTGAAGCACCAATCCCCAGCACAGCGGGCTTTTTCCAAATTCTGGGGCCGTTTTCAGAAAAATCAAAAGAAAAGGGGCGTTTTCCCGCCCAAAACGGCTGAAAGAAAAAGCAATAGGTACAGAGCATTTTAATATCTGCTATCCTAATGATTAAGGTAATGGAAACCAATTACACAAGTCTTTTTTTTTATTTGTTCCCATCTTTTTGAGATATGATTTTTTGAGGGGAAAAACCCCCTTTAAGTGAACCCTTCCCAAATTTTGTTCCTGCATGGAAATGTTAAAATCAAATGCTATATACCCTAGGGAAAGATAACTTTTTAGATACAACATCCCTCACAAAATTTTTTAAACAATTTTTTCCATGGGACAACACTGAAAAAGAAAACAACAAAAAAAAGGTATCAGTTTTACAGCTTTTACAACAGTTTTAAAATTTTTTGTGCCCTCAAAATAAAACAAACCATTAATGGGCTAAATCGAAAAGCAAAAGTGAAAAAAAATTGGGGCAAATTGGGGCAAAAGGGGGCCCTTTTTTTTGGGATTTTACGGCCCTGGGGGGGAAAAGACACTTTAAACCCAAAACTCTCTATGAGAGCTATTTGGGTTAAACCCAAAATTTCGGCGCGCATTTTGGGCCCCGTATTTAAAGCGCAGTAAGTAGAAATGCCGCGCAAAAAAAAGGGCCCTGTTTAACATATCCTAAAATTTTGGGGGTATGGGGTATGTTTAAATTCAGTTTCCCTTTGGGGACCCGGTCAGTAAAATAAAATTGAAACATCTGTGAAAAAAATTTACTTTTGAATCAAGAACTTAGAACTGTCAATGCTAAGAGCCAGAGAGTCAAAGCATTCAATAAAAAAAAGTCTAAGGGGGTATTCACAAAACGCTTAAAAACCGACGTAATTGCGGGGCCCCGGGTTTCGGGCCCGGGAATTTACCGCCGGCTGCCGTTTCAATGGGCCGGGGGGGGGCAAACACCCCCCGCCGACCCCCCTAGACATTAATTTTTCACGGACGGAAGCCCCAAATAATGTGCATGTCACTTTTTTTCCCCCCCTCGGGGTAATTTGCCGAGCGGGGAAAAAGGGGACGGAATCCATAGTTTTTCCCATAAGAATCCGGGGGTTACCATAAAAAGACCTGGGAAAGGAAATTCCCGCCTTTCTGGGGAAACATAAATACGGCCGGGTCATTTCGGGGGAATCAGTCCCAAAAATAACTGTGTGAAAAAGCCCCCTTAAAACATGAGTGAAAAGCTGTGGAACTAGGGGTAGAATTTTTAGGAATAAGAAGATATGGGGGGGAGGGTGCGAAGAGAAAACCTTTTTTCCCTTTTAGGGAAAGCAAGAAGAATCATTTCAGAAGCCTAAAATGTATATATGAAACATATATAGAGTCCCCTAAAGAAAATAAACAAGGCCCCCGTGTAAACAAGGGCATTTTAAAAAACAATTAAAATTCTAACCCCGTTCACACAAGGAGCTTAGCTTTTGGGGTCATATCAGGTTGGGGAGGGCCCCTCGTTTATGATTTAAAAGGGCGCTGTCCTTTTACGTGGGAGCACGGCTTTTAAAAGAGCCCAAAAGGGACTTAGTCACGCTGCCCTTTTCGGGGGAAGAAAACTGTTTTTTTGGGCAAAAGTGGAGACATTTTACACAACAATTTTTATTACTGTCACACTGCAAAAATCTTTAAAACTCGTAAAAAATGTGTTTTTTTGGAAAACCGCTTAAAAAAAAACAGCCTTTTAAAAAGATAAAGCCCATTTCACCGGCATTTTGAAAAAGACCTATACTTATTATTATCTAATGAAATTTCCCTTTAAAAGGGAATGGGGTCAAACAAAAAAAAAGTCTTGTTTAAATCCCGTTTTATGTTAAACCCCCATTTTTTTTGGAATTTTTTTTTTTTTTTTCATCACTTTCCAAAATTTTTTTAATGATTCTTAAGTCCTTTTCAGTTTTTACTTTGGCCACTACCTTTTTTTTCACCGCTTTAACAGCATTTAAAAGGATGCTTTAAAAGTAGCATCATGCACAAAAGGAGACTTAAATTGACTCATCCCCTTGAAATTATAAGGGGGAAATTTTCTAGTCCATCTCTGGGACCTGGGAAGAAAACGTGACAGGGAGGGGAAGAGGGAAAAAATGTGACTATCTTCCCTTTGACTGGGTAATCCTGTGTTTATCTGGGTTCCCCCACTGGTGGGCCCCTTTCAATTTTTACTCTCCCTTTGTGCTGATAATGAGCAACAACTGAGAATCTTTCCCCTTTCAGAACAGGAATTTTCCCGACTAAATTTGGCTTTTGGCCCAAAGGGGGAAAAATGCAACTTAAGAAATTTTTAACAAATAATTGAAAATGATATAAAAAATTTAAAAAAAAATATATAACCCAAAATTTCCCTTTAAAAAATTTTTGAACATAAAAATGTGATTTTAAAAAATGTCATTTTTGATGACACAACCACCCTTTTAAAAAGAATCACCAAACCAATTTTTTGGTTTTTTTTTCACAACCTTTGGGCACCCTTTTTATGACTACTTTTAATGTCAGCAAAAACGTAACCCGATGAGGGAAATCATGTGTCCAGAAACAATTGGGTTTTGTATTTGAAGGGATGTGATAGGCTGGGCTGCCCAAAATATCCTTTGGGTTTCTTTCCCTGTATAAAAGGGGCCCAATAAAAAAAATAGCAAAAGGGATAAATTTTTTGGAAATTTTTGTCAAGGGGGCGGGATTTTTGAAAATGTGCGCTTGTGAATGGGGGAATGGCTGCTTTAAGAAAATGTATTTTTTAGGGGGACAAATGCTAAAAATTGTGAATAAGCCCAAAGTGGAAACTGCACCTTCCCAAAATTTTACAAATTTCAAAGACAGAAAACATCAGGCCAATGCCTCTAAACCCCCAAACCCCCCCTAACAGAATTATTCCCCCCCCTCACCAGCAAACCAGAAACCCAAAACAAAAAACGGCAAAACCCGGGGGGCTATAAATATATTTTATAAAAGTCTGTAAATTTTAATACAGAAATCCATACAAATAGCTGTAAGACAATGTACTGTGGATGATACCTTCATGTAATGGTCGTACAGTGACCACATAATGTCACTATATAAGGAGCACCTCCAGCACCTCCCTAGGTGTTCCCACCTCTGTACAAACTCCCTTTGGGCTCATAGGTGGAGTAGGGGGCTATGGGAGATAGGCGGTGGTCAGGGGGTTATAGAGTGTTAGGTGAGCATTGTATTTTGTGTTGACTCTAGCCCACAGTGGTGAGAAAGGAGGTACAGCCACAGCTTATAGACATAATCTCCTGAGGGGAGACAGAGGACCAACTCCCAGAGATTGTAGCGCCGCTGTGGCCTGTACCACATCCCCTTCACACCAAGATGATCAGCCACACCCATGACCTTCAGTGGTACAGGGGATGGAGTTTACTACTAGTACTATTGGATGTGTTAGACTATGTCGGACCAGCGTTGTATTTATATTTCTAAACTAAAATGGTCAACGAGCGCTGGTGTCAGGGAGTGTTTATTTAAATATTTTTTATTTTGTTTCTGTGTTTTTTTTTTATTCCAGTGTTAGTAATAGAGGCATGCTTCAGATGCCTCTTCATTACTATCGCCCGGACTTGGTGTCAGCCAGCAGTGTTTTTCATCACCACAAGGCTGACACTAACCCCCTATCACTATTACCCCAGTACCTAACACACCAGAGGTACTGGGAAGAGCTGGATAGTTGTCGGAAGCAGAACTTCTAGTGTGATGATCCGCTTATGGGTAAGCTGTGGGCTGGTATTTTTAGGATCAGTATTCATGGACCTTCCCATCTTAATAATATTAACCTTCAGCTGCTAGTTTTACCTTGACTGGTTGAAAATGGGGAAACCCACATCGTTTTGTTTTTATCCTGTATTAAAAATCTAAAAAGAACAAATTATTATTTTTTTTAATTGACGTGAGGTCCCTCCCATTTTTCATAACCAGCCAAGGTAAAGCCGACAGCTGCAGCCTGATACTGTCAGAATAGGAAAGTCCATTGATACTGGTCCCTTCCAATTCTAAAAATACCCTCCCGCAGCTGCCCCAGAAGCGGACCTTCACATTAGAGGGTCTGCTTCTGATGGTTATCCAGCTCTTCTCAGTACACCTGTTTCATTGGGTACTGGTGTAATAGTAACAGAGGGTTAGTGTCGGCCTTGCGGTGCCAAAAAACACTGCTGGCCAACCCCAAGTTTGAGCGATAGTCATGGAGAGGTGTTTGTCCATTACTAGAACTGGAAGAAAATGGAAAAAAAACCACAGAGAAACAGAAAAAAACTGTTTATTTAAATAACCACTCCCCAAAACCAGCCTTGTTAACCATTTTATTAAAGAAATAGATGTAGTGCCGTTCGACATAGACCAGGGAATCCGTCATAGTACAAAAGGAAAACCTGTACAAAAATCCAAGAAAACAACAACCCTACCAATAGGGCATCAGTCAGCTTTCTGGGATTCTGAATTGCTTATTCAGTGCCTGGGATAGTTGGATGACATCTACCACAGCAGACACTCAAGAAAACAGAGTGCCACCCATGCCCCAAGGCAGGCACTCAGCTTTTCTGGATGCCCGCTATGGAGGGATGTCACCCAGCTTTCCCTGATGTTGGGTAGGTTATTCAGCATCTAGGAATGTTGGGTGACATCCACAAAAGTAAAGCTGGGTGCCTGCTGTGGGGAATGGGTGCATCTCTGCTTTCCCTGATTTCCTACTGTGGGGGATGGGTTCCCCAACTGCTTTCCTGAGTGTCTGCTGTGGGGAATGAGTGCTACTCAGCTTTCCTGGATCATGGATAGCCTATCTAGTGCCCAGGAAAGCTGGATAAGCCATGGGGAGGAAGTTGAGAGGGGGAGCAACGAGAGAGGTGGGTTTTTTTTGGAGGGGGGGCAGGGAAAAAGAGTTGGGTGGGGGGACAGGGAGGGAGGGGGTGACGGAGGTCAATTACCACCCTTTGCTGCTGCTGCTGCCACTGCCATAGCTACACTGGATAGTGTAGTTGCAGAGGTGGGGCGAGCCCCCTGCAGTCAGTGACATCAGGGAAACATCTTATGACGCTTTCCCAGTGCCACTGTTTTTCTGCACTTGGCGTCTGACAACTGGCAGATGAGTGTGCTGTGCACACAATGGACGCATAAACAGCGTAGTGAACAGCGCAGTCCTGGGAATTCAGGGCAAATGCTTTCAAGTACTACCCTGGCTGCTTTATTCCAAGCAGAGAGTCAGTGAGACCACCTAGATCATCATGTTCACTCCTCCCCCAGGTACCCTCCAGCTTCTGTGAGAGGCACTGTAGTTTTTTTTTTTTACTGTTTCCCCGAAAATAAGCCAGTGTCTTATATTAATTTTTGTTCCTAAAGAAGCGCTGGGTCTTATTTTTAGGAGATGTCTTATTTTTCCATGAACAAGAATTCACATTTAGGGTGACATGTCCCAACATGCCAACACCAGTTTTTTGGTCTATTTTGCGCCAAAACCACTTTTGACGCCATATTCTTGTTGTAAATGGACTGTCGTACACCAAAACTAGGCGCATTATACGCCGGGCACGACACTTTGTAATGCGCCTAAATATGGTGCAGTGTGTGCCCCCGTCGTGCAATGCGCCTATTGAGGCGCATTATGTATGTTATGTGCCTCCTTCGGGCAATGCGCCTCGATAGGCGCATTACATATACAACCAATGATATGCTATGTGCCGTGAGTTGCACAATGCGCCTTTCTTGATGCGATTCGCCGGTTAAGCTGCATTGCGCCTTTTTAGGCGCATTAAGTTTTCTATGCAAGGTATACCTGACTCCAGATTTTTGAAAGGATCGGACTTTCTGGCGCAATTTACACTGATTTAATGCGCCAAAAACTGGCGTGGGAACGGCACTTTTCTGACATGTCGCCCTTAGTGTTGAACAAAAAAAAATAACATTTATTAATATACTGTAGTCATGTTATCACAAACATCAGCAGAACCAGCCAAACGCTGAATTCCATCAATAATTTCTTATGACTATTTCCATGTACAACAATCTATGGTACATTTACCATGTCATCATCTTCAGGATCATCATCAACACTCTCCAAAAGCCTGAATTTCATGTTGAATTTCTTGTGGTTCCATTTCTTTTAGAATCATTGCCCCCAATCTATCATGTCTAGCAATAACACTTTCCTTAAAGGGGTTGTCTCGCTACAAATAATAGCTTTCAAAATGTAGGGAACATTAAATGAAGACGTTTTCCAAATATATTGCTTTGTTCATTTGTTAAGAAGCTACAAGTAATTTTATCACCTTCCTGGCTATTTGGTACCCCAAGGGACCAACCTGTTTATTTGCTCTCCCCTGTTGTTTGTTCTATCTGATAGCAGGGAGTGAGGTCATCACACAGGTCGTGGCAGCCAGAGTGAGAGCTTGTGTGTGATCTGATCTTTCAGACAAAAAACAGTCATTAGTACTGTTTGCTTTAGATAAATCTCCTGCTAGCAGTTTCAGAGAAGCTTCTGAGCTAACCTAGACTAATTAGCAGAGGGTTGAATACACGGAGTTGAATACATGGATTGAATACACAATACATTGAATACATATGCTAATTACAGACAGCTTGACCAGGAAGTGACAGAGCATTTTATGAAACTTTGAGGTGAGACAACCCCTTTAAATGAGCACCTCTTGTTCAGGTAGCCTCCCATACAAGGTAAAAAGATCTAAAAGATCTGCTAACACTAATGTATGGCTTGGGGGGAGCTGCAGCAATGACTTCCGCTAGGTCTTATTTTCAGGGGAGGACTTATATTTCTAAGCTTGAAAAAAATTGCAGTGCTTCTTATTTTCAGGGAAACACGGTAGCATTGTTGTAGTCATCATTTTTTTGGGAAGAGTCTACTGCTGGCATATTTAAAAGAACTCTTACCGCAGCCCATTAGTTATGCATTATGCACACAGATGATAATGACACATCTTAGCATTCTGTTCATCTCACGTCTCATAGTCTTATTTTTTCTATGTCCAGGATAGAGTACAGCTTCATAATATATTGCTCGTTCCTTGCAGGAAGTGCTCCCCTATATTAAGAATTGTCCATGCTATAGAGTAGACACATAAGAAAGCAATTATGGTATTATATTCATGGTTACTTGCTGTTTTTCCAGATAATGTATAGCTACAAGCAAATATAACTAAATGGTGTAATTGTGCATCTCATTGTGTACAACCAGCACTAAGGGAAGCAGCGACATTGTTTCCAAACCATTAGACAGATGTTGGATTGCCAAACGGTTTCACACTTCCCGGATTATGATACTTGTCACTGTGCTGAGCCACAGGCTGCAGAACTAGCCTCCTCAAATTCATGCTAATTCACTTACAACTCTACAGGCTAATGATCCCGTCTTGACTCCATTTCCCTTCATTAGCCCTCTTGGCTATTCTACAAAAAGGCTAATTTAAGGATTTTACTGCGCTTGTGTCTCCTACATTCTTCAAAGATACCTTGCACATTAAGTAGCCTGGCAGGATTTTATGGCCTCTTTCATGAATGGAGGCGTTTAGTTGGTGCTATTGTTACCTCAGGTTCAGCTATGTTAAGAGATAATGAAATGTAGTTCAACTCTCCTGTCACTAGCTTTTTCAATAGAAATGGTAATGATCCATCGCTTGCGGTTAAAAGCAAATATCTTTATTTATCCATATAAAGGAGCATTAAAAAGGGATTAAAATACTGATACCACGCTTACGCGTTTCAAGCCAGTAAGGCTCTTGTTCACAACTTGTTCACCACTGTGAACAAGAGCTGCACTGACTTGAGACGCATAAGTGTGGTATTAGTATTTTTATCACTTTTTATGCTCCTTTGTATGGATAAATAAGGATATTTGCTTTTAAGCGCAAGCGCTGGATTGTTACCATTTCTACTGAAAATACAAACGCCGGTAAAGCCAAAGGGAGATCCTGTGCACATGAGATGGTGCAATATAAGTCCTTGATAATGGCATGGAAGCCGGCTAAGGGTGAGCCCATTCCTATTATTTCTCCTGTGATTAGTCCTACTTCAAGACCTTTTCAAGACTATTGGGAAATCACTGGATATGATCAGGGCATTCAGGTAAGCTTGAGGGAAGAGAGCTAGGACTCCTGTGCCAATTATTGGAAGTTACATTGCTAAAAGGGGTTTTCTCACTCTACCTCCTCAGGCTGTGGGTGGGTCTAAGCAGTGATTAGCATATCTAGCAACTCTATAGGTAGCTGAGCCAGTACACTGACAAGTGCAGGGGATGTTATCTCTTCATTAAACACAAGGTACATGTTCTGTGAGGACTGGAAACAATGGCTTATCTGTATCCTCGTTAGAGTTAATTAGTTTATTCCAGAGCTTAAAGGAGTGGTCTCACTACAAGGATTGCTTTTTATGTTAAAGATCTTGCAAAAACAAGTCACTTTGCAACATATGTCCAATAACAGTGTCCTACCTATTCCTAGATATCCCCTCTTGTATGGGCTGCATCAGCTCCTCAGGTCACTATAGCTACAGACCTGTTTGATCTCTCCTAATAGGCTGCCAGCACTGGTTGCTATAGCTACAGACCTGGCTTCTACTGCAGCCTAGTGGAAGCCAGTAAACACGTTCCTGAGTTCAAAATGAAACCAAGAAAACAGGACTGAGGTAAGGTGAATCAATGTAGTGAGACAACTCCTTTAATCCATCCATGTGGTGAAGTCACTCCCTGCTCTCTGCTGTAATCAGATAACAGACTTATGGTCAGGGAACCAGGTAGCCATAGAAACCTCTGGACACATAAAATATCTCTAATCTCATAACTAAAGAAAGATCTATTGATCAATGTATTTTGAAAAAGTCTTCATTTAACTGCCGCTTCATGTTGAATTAATCTTTGTAGTGAGAAAACCCCTTTAAAGTTATATCTGACCCAAAAGAACCCTAAACGATGAGTTTAAAGCCAAGCTAGTAACAATAACAGACAGCTGTTTGCCCCTCCCAAATGCAGGGCAGGCAACTGGATGGCTGGGCGGGAGGATTTTGACTTAGCTCAAAATGGGTAATATCTCTCATTAGGGAGAAACGCCATGAAGTTGTGTGGAGACTTGCATATCATGAATGATCCAGTAAAACCTTGAAGGGGTTTTCTCTCCACAATGATTAGATTTTTAACATGTAGGGAAAGGTAAATGAAGACTATAACCAAATACATTGCAGTTCTGATTTTGTTTTGTTCAGGAGATAAAGTAGATTTTATTTACTGCTTGTATGCACAAGTTTCTCTTGGTTACTTACCACCTCCTCCTGCTCTCATCTGATTTCTCCACGAGCTGTTATCCAACCATGGTGAGTCACTCCCTGCTGAGTCTTATCTCTTGCACAGGAGTTTACCTAAGTTAAAGGTTTTTTTTCACCTCAGGCCTTTAGTTGATATACAGCCATTTCTTTTCAAATTCAGGGATTTGTTTTCACAGTCAACAGGGGCGTTCTTATTCTCAGACCAGCTTGTTCCCAATGCTGACAGTAACTCAGTTATTGTTAGCAACAGAACGGAGAGGATCTCTTTGCCACAGGTGGGCTTTTCTACATTGCAGAGGAAACATCCTACACAGTTATATACACAGCGTGCATTGTATTAGAGGGTCCTGCACCCATTGTTCTCACCCCTCAAAGCCAGTGGTGCCTAATTTGCATGTGTATACTGTACAGCCCATGCTGTAACGCTGCAGGATGATGTCCCCCATTCAGTTATTAGACAAAGAATGACAGAGCATGCTCAGGTTATTGATGATAATGTGAAATAATTCAGGGCACGTTTTTTATTTTTACGGTCCCCTTTTGTTTACCTATGATCTTTTTAGTGAGAAAACCCTTTTAATGACACGTTTTAACCCTTAGAGGTCTGTAGTTTTGTGCACTACAGATTATAATCCTCTAGCATGCTTATCGCTGTAACAGGAATAGCAGAGCCGATATGCCGATGTTGCCGCAATAAACCCGCGACTCAATCCTCATTGTGTCGGTTTTTCAAATTCATGTTGCAAGGACATAGTGGGCATTATGTCGGAAAGATGATGCCTGATATCATGTGATTCAGATGCTAAATTTCCTATTTTGGTTCACAGATATAGGTTTTTTATACATGAACAGCATCATCATTACTTCTCACTTTGATTACAGTTTGTGATACCATTTTTTAGTTTAATCAGAATATTAATACTACAACCTTAATTCCAAAAAAGTTGGGACACTAAACAAATTGTGAATAAAAACTGAATGCAATGATGTGGAGGTGCCAACATCTAATATTATATTCAGAATAGAACACAAATCACAGATCAAAAGTTTAAACTGAGAGATTGTATCATTTAAGTGAAAAAATATGTTGTGTTTCAAATTTCATGGCTCAACAAATCTCAAAAAAGTTGGGACCCTGCCGTTTTTTACCACTGTGTGGCATCCCCCTTCTTCTTACAACAGTCAACAGGACGTCTGGGGACAGAGGAGACCAGTTTCTCGAGTTTAGAAATAGGAATGCTCTCCCATTCATGTCTAATACAGGCCTCTAACTGTTCAATCGTCTTGGGCCTTCTTTGTCGCACCTTCCTCTTTATGATGCGGCAAATGTTCTCTATAGGTGAAAGATCTGCACTGCAGGCGGCCATTTCAGTGCCCGGATCCTTCTCCTACGTAGCCATGATGTTGTGATTGCTGCAGAATGTGGTCTGGCATTATCTTGTTGAAAAATGCAGGGTCTCCCCTGTAAGAGATGACGTCTAGATGGGAGCATATGTTGTTCTAGAACCTGAACATAGCTCTCTGCATTAATGGTGCCTTTCCAGACATGCAAGCTGCCCATGCCACAAGCACTCATGCAACCCCGTACCATCAGTGATGCAGGGTTACTGGAACGAGGTTGATAACAACTTGGGTTGTCCTTGTCCTCTCTGGTCTGGATGACATGGCGTCCCACTGTTCCATAAAGAACTTCAAATCATGACTCATCTGACCACAGAACAGTTCTCCATTTTGCCACACTCCATTTTAAATGACCCCTGGCCCAGTGCAAACGGCTGAGCTAGTGGAGCTTGCTTAGAAATGGCCTCCTCTTTGCACTGTAGAGTTTCAGCTGGCAACGGCGGATGGCCGGTGGATTGTGCTCACTGACAATGCTTTCTGGAAGGATTCCTGAGCCCATTCTGTGAATTCCCTGACAGTGGCATTCCTGTTTGAGGTGCAGGGATGTTTAAGGGCCCGGAGATCACGAGCATCCAGTAGAGCCTTACGCACCGCAATTGTTCAAGATTCTCTGAATCTTTTCATGATGTAATGTATGGTTGATGATGATAACTTTAAAGTATTTGCTATATTACGCAGGCTAACACCAGCCTGGTATTGCTGCACTATCTTTCTTCACAACAATGGTGGAATTGGTGATCGTCTTACCATCTTGGCTTCAGAGAGACACTGACACTCTGAGGAGCTCTTTTTATACCCCATCATGTTGGCAATTCACCTAATTAGTGTTGATTGGTCTTCCACCTGTTCGCTATATGCTCAATGTCATTTTTCCAGCCACTTTTTGCTACTTGTCCCAACTTTTTTGGCATTTGTAGACACTGTGAAATTTTGAATCAACATATTTTTCCTTTCAAATGTTACATTTACTCAGATTAAACTTTTGAGCTGTGATTTGTGTTCTATTCTGAATAAAATATTACATGTTGGCATCTCCACATCATTGCATTCAGTTTTTATTCACAATTTGTTTAGTGTCCCAACTTTTTTGGAATTGAGGTTGTATTTGTTACTTTTAATAAACATACTCTTCATTACGCAGGTAGTGACCTTTACCTTTTTTTGTTTTGCATCATTTTATAATTAATTTGTGCATTCCACCAGGTATTCAAATTAGTCATTATTAGTCATTAAGGTATTTAATAAGGTGTGAGAAAAACAACTTAACAATTACCAGGAAAACATTGTTAAATGTGTGGAAGGCCAGGGACTTTTTTATGGTCATAGGAAATACTAGAAATTAAGTGATCAAATATTAAAAAGATTTATCTCAGTCACCATACTAATATAAACAATATGTATTATTCACATCAATGACCAATAGAATAGAAATGAATTTCTCTGACGTCTGTTTGGAAATTACAAACACTTTCTTTTAAGACCAAAGAACGAATTAAATCATTTAACTCTTTAACGCTTTTACTTTGGTGTGCAGGGGTGTCAAACTGCTGCCCTCCAGCTGTTGGGAAACTACAACTCCCATCATGCCCACTGTTGTAGATTATACAAATGCATGATGGGAGCTGTAGTTTCTCAACAGCTGGAGGGCCGCAGTTTGACACCAGTGTTCTAGAACCACCCACAGCCTAACCAGGAGTCTGAAGCTGGCTGTGGCACTGTGAAACAGCATGGTGAGACAACCCCTTTAAGGAATGCCACTGCAATTGATAGTACTGGAGTTCAAGCTCCCTTCCCTTGAGTTTATTTGAATATATTCAGATATTAGTGGAGTATTCATGGCTTATAAATCTCCACACATCTTCATGGTTCCTCTCTCTAATGAGAAACGCTATCGCTTTTGACCCATGTTTGGTATGCAGGTTATGTATTCCGTCAAAAGACCTTTGACAACAACTCCTGGTCAAAAGAACCATTCACCATTACAAACCTAGTTGGTATGGTTTTTTTGAAAGATAAAGAAACTATTTCAATTTTGAAGGCAAAACTTCTCACATCTCCAATTTAAGGGTAGCATATGATAGAGGGAGGAAATTTTGAGCTAGGAAATTCTTATAGATTAGAGGAGAAGAGTCTGTGGTCAGGGGTATGTAGTTTTGTATAATTTCTTCCAGTATATTAATTGTTTACATCTTACCAGTACTCATAGAAGAAACCTATGACTCCTTCCTTCCCACACATAACCAGTTTTCTGACTATGAGTAAGTATACATCGAGAGTTGTCAATCACAGACTGAGTGGGTAGGAAAACGGAGGATTCACATGCCTTCCTTGCAGCACTTTAGGGCATGTCCCCATGGCACGGTTTTCAGCCGGTTTGCGGTTTTTCAGACCGCCTGAAAAACCGGCCAAAAATGAGCACAATGGTGCACTATGGAAAACCCGTGCAGCAGTCCCCACTGCACGGGTTTTCCGTCGGATGGTTTTTCCGCCCGCGGTCCGGCCGCAAAACATTGTGCTTGCACAAACTTCCGTCCGGTTTCTGGACGGAATCTGTGCAAGCCAATGTGAAGGGGGAGGGATTTTCTCAGTTCATCGCAGAGAAAAGCCGTCCCACCTTCCCCCCCCGCGGCCGGGGGGACGGCCGCAAAAAAGGGCAAATACCAGCCGGTTTGTCCTGTGCCGTGAGAACGCACCCTTAACCTCTTTTTACATAACAATAATGTATCAAATCATAAAAAAACTATACATCCCTGGGCTTAGCATCTTCCTTCTATCATAGGACAATCCCCTTGAAACAAATGTCTTCTATTTATTTACATTGAAACTACAGCAGATACAAAGAGCATAATAACACCACTGGATAGAAGAGATTCCTAACCATAAAAACACTATTTTTTGACAGTCAGAACCTTTTGCTGTTCATTGTCGCCAGAAATGAGCAAGAGCTTGCATCCCACGCTCATAAAAATCTGCAGCAGTGAAGGTGACCCACTGTTCCACAGCTGCTATGATGGTGATATTCCAGTGTTATAGTCATTGTTTCTAATGCATTGAGCCTATGTTCAGCTCCTTACACAGATGCCTCCCAATCCAAGTGGATGAGGTGGTAGCAACTCTTCATTTCATGGTGTGACAGCTGTGCATGGCCTTCCGAAACGTGGTTTCTTTTTCATGTCGCTATCATCACTGTTGAAACGCGCGTCCCACTGCCTTAGTGTACTAACCTCATCTGTTTGGTTCCATAAATGTTCTGCAAGTGCCAATGGGTGCAATTTTTTCCACATGGAGGTATAAGCTAAACACCTTTGCTTTATACCTGCTTTCATCTCAGGCAGCATTTTACAAGGCTGCTCCTCTGCTGCTATCTGTTGCATGGCAGCAAAATGCAATGGCTAATGCTGGGAAGGTGCAATCCCTATTGCTGTACCACCAACAGTCACTTCATTGTCACTGACATTGTGGGCTAACATAATACGATAGGAGGCATTGGTTTAACAGCAATCCTCCTATAGACCCAACAGAACTGCTTTAAAGGAGTGGTCTCACTACAAAGATTAGCTTTCAACATGTAGGGACAGGTAATCAAAGACTTTTTCCAAATATATGTCTCTTGATTATTTCCTAATTAGGTGGTAAAAGAGATTTTATCTGTTCTGTATGTACACAGGTTTCTCTGGGTTACCGACCTGCTCTCCCCTGCTCTCTCTGCTCTTTGTCTTATCTGAGAGCAGGGAGTGACGATACCACAGGTTGGCACCCAAGACCACCGGCAGCTTGAGAACAGAGTGTGTTATCTCTAACAAATAAAGGAGACTAATTACTTTTTAGTGTTTGATTTGAGCTCTGAAACTCTCTGCTCTATAGATAAGATCTCCTGATTTCATAACAGTGCAATTATAAAAGCTGTGAATACGGAACTGATATGCTAATCACTACTGTAGAACCACCCACAGCCTAAACAGGAAGAGTCAAGACTGCTTCTGTTTCCGTGAAACAGCATGATGAGACAGCCCCCATTAATTCATAGTCATATTTTTAGTGAAGCTGGAGATCACTTTAAAAAAAAAAAAAAAAAAAGCTATTGTCAACTTTAGTTAAGTGAGAATTTTTTTTTTCTAAGAAATTCGGCTTAGACAGAAGAATACTTAAAAGATATTGGTTAGCACTTTTAGTAAAATATTCTGCCGTTGTATGTGTTCATGTCAATTACTCAAACCTGACCCCGAGTGGGCTCCCTCAAGCTTGGTAAAGTGCCTCTGACACTCCAGAAAAGCATGTTTCATTCTTGCTTCAGCTACATCTATTTTACCCTGAGTCAGAACACTTAATCCCGGCTTGGCAGTAATAAAGACTCCTTTAATCTTTCCTAAAAGCATTTACAAGCATTTTTTTAGCATAATTTTCAGCTGCGACATAAAGTAGGTATAGTTTTAAAATACCTAATGGCAACGTGCAATGAATTGATAAGTGAAATTCCAGTGCTCAGTAGAGTAGCATACTTGTACAGTCACAATTAGTGCAATATAAATGCTGCATAATGTGGTTTTTAGTTCGGATTTTAATTAACGGTCATCAAAAATTCCATATTAATAAATATATAGTGATTAGACAGTAAGCCAGCAGGGAACAGAAGAATAATGAGGCTCTAGCAGCACTTATTTCATGTCCAGTTCATTAGTACATGGGTTGGATGACTATCTTTATGGGTATTCTAAATGGCTTATAGCAGGAGTGTCAAACTTAAATACACAGTGGGCCAAAATTAAAAACTTGGACAAAGTCGTGGGCCAACAAGTCAACTCTCTGTGTCCTGTGGTCTTCACAGTGCTTCTTAACTGCTGCATGGCGCCTTCGTTTGGAGTACCCTGCTGCCTGCAGAAATGCTGTGGCTGCAAAGAAGCTGGAAGGGCTGTGTGTTGAGGTTTCAGAGCCTCGTTTCTCCCTGTGATCTCCTCCTCTTATCTTATCAGTCATCCCACTGTCTGAGTTGTTTCTCTTGCCAGGTGGTCCCTTCTCTGCTCTCTGTAGGGTGGAAGGACTGAGTGACAATAGTGTAATGGCAGCAGAAAGAGCTGAGCAGATTTATATATAGTTTTGTTGGAAATAATTTTATAGAACTTGTAATCAAATTTATACATATTCTCAGTTAAAGAATCCAGTAAGCGGTGTCAGGGGCGTAGCTAAAGACTGATGGGTCCTTATCTTTAACCTCCCTACTGCCAGACAATGGCTGTGGACCACTACTTTTCTACAACAGGTTTCCTATTTAGAATTATGTATGTTTGCGGTGTAGCGCACTCTGAAAAAGTATTTCTACTTAAAGGGTTTGTCTAATAGAAGAAAAATCTTTTGAAATATTCATTTGAAATGGGACCAGGCGGGGGAAAAAAAAGAAACTTAAGTTATACAGCCAAAGCATCGGTTCCCTCTTGCCCTTCCCGCCCCCCCTCCAAAAAAAATAATTTATTTGTGGGTTGAGCAGTGATAAAATGCAATTGTGTCTGTTTTTTTGGTTTAGTTTTTGTTGGAGCTTATACTGAACTGTTTGACATGTTATCTGTATTCTGCAGGTCAGTAAGTTTATAAGGGCAACATTATCACCACATCTCAGGATTAACTAATATCACCATACTATTACTTACCAAACCAGCATAACAAGACTTATAAAATCGATAACTACTATATACAAAGACCAAATAATAATGTCTCTGAATGAGGAGGTAAAACTACGAACTTGTACTAACACAAATCAAAAATAACTGTAGGGGTTTAAAAAATTAAGACTATTTATCTGAAAAAAGCTTCTGGACATGATAATTTATATAAATATAAAATGGCCCTACAAATATTGAAAAGCTATCAATGTAAAGCTCCCAAAAGACATGACATCTTCATCTAAACAAAAAGATCAACCTCCAAGGAGAACAGCCTATTTCGACCATTAGAATTGTGAATCGGAATACTAGCCAGGACATGTACAGCGGGTAAAGTACTAGGTTTCAAGAAAGGCTTAGATAACTACCTGAAACTTAAAAATATTAATACCTATGTAGCAATATAAAATTCTAGATCCAGTCTGATGGCAATTTTGGGAGCAGAAATTAATTATTTATTTAAGGTTCTTGCCTTATGGGTTCCAAGTCTTTATCAGTAGGCGAAACTAAGATTAAAAATGTTCTATCCCCTCCCCTTCATCCACCTCTTTCCCGACCCTTGGTTGAATTTGATGGACATAAGAAGAGTAACATACAAATGCAACCTGCTATCTGTTCTGCTCAGAGACTTTTAGGGGCCCATCCTCAAGATTGGTGCAGGGCACAGAGATGGAACCCATACCTACCAGACATTTATGGCATGTCTTATTGATATTCCATACCTGGACACCTTTTTAAAGAAAATCACATGCTATCTAATCTGCAGACAGCCAGCTATAGAGCAGGAGGAGGTGGAAAGATTGATGTATAGTTTTTTGGGGGGGATAGATTCAATAGAACTTGGAGGTTATTCATTTAACTTACTGCTGGATTAAGGAGTCCGTTGGGCAGGCTCATCAGTGATTGACAGCCTTCCTTGCATGAGTGCATAGAAGAGATAGTTATCAATTACTGATAATACCGACCACTGGGCTCCTTAACCCAGAACAAGCAGTAAGTTAAAGGACTTCAGATTCTATTGAATCTTTCCCCACAAAACTAATTGTATCAATCTTCTCAGCTCCTCCTGTTCTGTAACATGCTTCCTGCAGATTTGATAGCATGTTCAATGTGACAGGTTCCCTTTAAGTTCTGTGGCATCAACTGAGGCCCAGAGTCCCCATCTACCGAACTGTCGTGATGCAGATTTTTTATCATAAATCTAATGCCTTACTACACTACGAGGGCTATATGACTTGATTGACTTTTAACCTTAAATCAAATTAAAGCAGCATTTAAAGCAATGTTATCACCATGCTGTATCACAGACCCTGCTCTTCACAGCCGGCTTCAGGCTCCCACTTCCTGTTCAGGCTGTAAGCAGTTCTAGAGCAGTGACTGACATTTCAGCTAATTGAGCTTGTTAGTGGGACATTAGTGGTGGAGGGGTGTAAACAGTAGGACAGAAGACTACAGAGCTCTTAAGGGTTAAAGCTTGTCAGTAACAAACATAAACAAGCTCCTGTGCTGCTGATATGAAATAGCAGGGAATGCTGTCACCATCCCAGCCACTACCACTGCATTTTTTTAGCAGAACTAAAACAAAATGAAAACCCTACACATTTGAGATTGCCGGAATGGTATCAACCTGCAGAATAAAGATAGTATATCATTTATACCGAAGAGTGAGTGGCGTAAAAAAAAAATCCCTGCAAACATAATACAGGTACGTTTTTTTCTACATTTCACTCCACTTCGACTTTTTGGGGGGCTCCAAGTATATTCTATGGTATGAATGATACCATTAGAAAGTACATGTTGTCCCACAAAAAAACCCTCATATGTCTATGTAGATGAGAAGTAAAAAAGTTATGGCTTTGGGAAGGTGGGAAGAAAATAAAAGAAACAGTATATTATTATGACCCACTGTCAAGAAGGGGTTAAAGCTCATCAATGTGGTAAGAATATCCCTTTAACCATTCACAGGGACCAGTGTAAGGGAAATCATGGCTACAAGTTCAATTATGGACAAGCAGCACTTTGGTTTAGGATATGAAGAAAGGCTAAAGTTACCTCCCTAGGGTACTATTTAGACTCATATGATTTATGTATTCAAACAATTAGTTGTAAAAGCCCTGTTTGTACAGTGCTAGATGTGAAACCCTGGATAAGGGTATAAATTACAGAAATTTCTTTGTTTTGGTTAAATTCCTAAATACAGTGTTGGATTCCCAATGTTCTACAAGCCTGGAGCTATATGTATTGGATACTCTGCAATACATTGCAGGCAGTTTTGGCACTGATAACACATTTTTGGTGTCAGAGCTGCTGTGTATCAATATTTATAGAGTCAAATCTTTGCTTCTTTTGCAAATGAGGAAAATGATGTGATAACACTAAGGAGTAAAAATCTTTGTAAAGTAGGCTTAAGGTGGGAGGGTTGTGCAGTAAGATTTTGTGACCTTTCCACTTATCACTCCTTCCCTAACGCAAAGGCCACAGCTCAGAGTATGCATGCTGAGCTGAGATTCAATTTGGAAAAGATTAACTAGATGTAATAGGAATTATGGGTAAGACTATGCAAATGAACACAAAATCCAGAGAGGTAATGGGTGCCAGCATTAACTTTAGAAGCTTAACTACAAAGATACCAGGGAAGAGTTTAGGCCATGACATACCTTTTTCGAACTAAATATCTGCTTAATATTATTAAATAAAACGTAAAACCGACTTAAAGGGGTTTTCTCACCATACAGTTTCATAGAGCCACAGCCTACTTTAGAATCACACATGATGTTCAGGCTGTTGGCGCGTCTATAGCAGTGATTGTCTTATCAGCTCTGCTGCTCCTAGCTATTCCTTTTACACTGGCATGAGTGCAAGAGATTTAAACCTATATTACATAGGCTTCTGGTTTCTAAAGAGTGTGTACTTAGCTAAATGAGAAGCTTTAAAAGTCAATAGCTAGAGATAAGACTCTGCAGGAAGTGACTCACCATTGACAGACTGACAGCAGTTTAGAGCAATAAGAGATAAGAGAGAGCAGGGAGTGATGGGGCGAGATAGTCGTAACCAGAGAAACTTGTGTCAGTATCTAGAGATAAGACTCTGCAGGAAGTGATTCATCATTGACAGACTGACGGCAGCTTAGAGCAATAACAGATAAGAGAGCAGGGAGAGTTGGGAGAGATGGTCATAACCAGAGAAACTTGTGTGCTCTAAGAGGACATAAAATGTTATTTATCTCCTCACCAAAGAAAATTCAACAAAGCAATGTATTTAGAAAAAGTCTTCAGCTACCTGCACTTACATGTTAAAAGCTAATCATTATTGTCAGAAAATTCCGTTAAATGTTAACTTAAAACTTTAAAAATAAGGTGAAAATTAGTAATGAGAAACTAAGCAGATGTATTAACTACTGTAAAGAGGATCTGTCAGCTCTTATAGCAATTCTGGAATGTATTTTCTTTGAATTCTACATCGTGTTGTTTCTCTGTTATTCTTCCAGGATAACTGGTTAATACCATATCCTTTGTCAACACAGTATGTCTCAACATACATTAACAGATAGATTTCTACTAAAAGTTGTATATAGATAACAAAGATCTATATTGGTGCAAAAGGATTGTACTGAAGTAGCAAAACATCCATTTATGTCATAGGCAGTCCCATTCAAAAGGAAGCAATTGTGTCCATGTAGGTAGCTACCCTCAGCTGACCTTTAGTAGAAATATATTTTGGCTAAACTCTACCGTCTCCAAAAAGACACAGTGGATGCAGAGGAAAAAGGGGGCTGCATGGGATGTTTATTATCGAGGCTTTGTATTTGGGTTGCACCAGGGCTTAGTGCAATGAAACAAGGTGAGAGTCCTGTATAGTTAGGGCTCGTTCACACGGCTTATTCTGGGACTTTTTTTTGCACTCCAATACGGCTGAAATCAGTCCCAGGAAATTACGGTAATCCACAGTTCTCATAGAGAACTAGGGATTCCATCTCCGAATTCCGAATACGCCGAGGGGGAAGAAAGTGACATCTCAATTATTTACGGCGTGTACCCGCCATGAATAATGAATGTCGGCAGCCGACGTAATTGCGGGGCGAAATCCGTCCCCTCAATTACGTCGGCAATAAGCCGTGTGAACTAGCCCTTACTCTAAGTAACACCTGTTTTTGATCACTACACGAGGAAGCGCTTCTTTTCTCTCCTTTTTCCTTCCTCCACCCTTTTTTGTTTCTTTCCTAAGTGTCGGAACCTAACTAACCTACATTAACATGAAACACCTAGTGGGCAAGGTACATAGCACGGGTATGTTCACATGGCTGATTTTCAGTTTCATTTTGGGACAGATTAGGCACATTATCTGCCCCCCCAAAAAAGAGTAAGAAATTACAGACACCTGCTAAACTGTTTGTATCTCATGACTAAAGTAAAATCTACTGACCAATGTTTAGAAAATGTCTTTATTTAACAGTCCTCTTATATTGAAAGCCAATCTTTGTAGTGAGAAAACCCCTTTAAGGTTTTGCTGCAGGACAATGTCCTATTACAAGAGTTCTATTGATTTTCACCTTTGCCTCTGGAAAAAATGATTGACTTAAAGTGAACTTGGCAGATGATTTATGCTGCCCTATCTGAGAGCAGGGTATGATAGTGGAAAAGAAGCTGAACTCTCTAAAATATAGGAATAGCAACTTGCTTAGATAATCCAGCATGAGTGCAAAAAAGACATGCTTTATTAAACAGACGGTACAGAGGGTAAAAACATGTCGCCAGCAGGCGTCGCTTAAATATCTCTAAAATATAGGTTGGTATGATTGGATGCTCAATTTCTGAAATCCTGATAGGATTCATAAAAGAGAAAATGAGTCATGTTTAACTCACTTATATAAAATGATTGAAAGCTTTCCATGTATCAATATGTGTACCAGGAAAACGTAATCACTGCATGTGGGCGAGGTAAGCAGGAATTTCACTTTCTCTTAAGGAGTTCTGTCAGGATTTATTTAGCTTTTTACTAAAAAAAATACTGCTTCAGATTGCAGAAATTTATACATGACATAGCTCAGCTGTTCCACCTATATCCTATCCAGGTTTCAAGTTGGGTAGCATTAACCATCTGACAGGTTGGGTTTAAATATATTCCTTATATTACATTCCTTATATTCTTGCCTTCTAACAGAAATAGTAGAACTCACCCTTATTTGGGGGCATTCATATAATGTTGTTGATTTACGCCTGCCATGAAAGCTAGGGAAAGCTCCTATTTTACACCTTAACATAGGGCATCGTTAGCCCAACTGAGCCAAAAAGGAAGCCCTTTTGGCCTTCACCATGCCAACTGTACATACAACTATATACCGAAAAAAATTAAA
Organism: Phyllomedusa bahiana; assembly: GCA_025379985.1. NCBI lineage: Eukaryota > Metazoa > Chordata > Amphibia > Anura > Hylidae > Phyllomedusa > Phyllomedusa bahiana. Next base: position 137,892 of record JAODAL010000579.1, read on the forward strand.
TCTGGAATAGCATAGTACATTATGATATTCCATAAAATGGTATACAGTAAAAATATAATGGGGCAGATTTACCAATAATGTCTAATACTTAAGGAGACATGTATGAAGGAAAGCGCTTCAAAGTGAATTGTTGAGTCTCGTTTTCAGAGTATAATGCACCTGAATGTGTGAAAGTGGTTTTTGTGTGATTATAAATGGAGTCTAAAGTTCGATGCGCCTCGCCTGTGTGTTTGGCATATTATGAAACTTAAGCGCATTAGTAATGTGCCTAACATGTATATAGTTTGAAAATAAAAGTAAAATCATTAGAATAGCATTTCAGTGAATAGAAACTATGGTAGTGATCTTGCTTGGTGGAACCACATGTCCCAGCAAGACTTGTGCTGTGTTGGCTCTTACTGTATGTAGAATAAAGAGTGAGAGCAGCAAAGATAAATTTCATATTTAATATAGTAAAAAATTAAAAATGTAAAAATCTGAACAAAATAATCAGTGGTTAATTGGTTTTAGATTATTTTAATTTAAATACATTTTATAGGAGATATTTTTATATTTTTGGGACATTATATATTTTATGTTATTTTTATATATGAACATTTTTTATTACGGTAAATTTAAATAAGTTAATTTTATATAGTTTGATAATTATCAGAAATTACTTTTTATTACTGTACTGGTGTAAGTTGAGAAATATTGAACATTTTTTTCCTACCAGCAAATCTAGCTCCACTTTGACTCCTCAGGCTCAGGCAGACCATATCGAAATAGGTCTGTCTGTCCGAGCAGTAATGCGCCTAGTTATGCCAAACCACATTCATATATGTGTCTAATATTACGAGTGTGGTGCGATACACCTCCATAACACCCCCAGAACACCCCTTCATGTTAGGCGCAATAGAAAGTGTTGAGTCTTATGAACAATGCACCTAACACATTCATTAGGTGCATTAGACATCGTAGACTGCTCACTTAGGCACATTTTATGCCAGAAAAGGGTGAAAAACCTGATCATACGTGTCTGCCTTAGTGTAAACTTAGACTAGACAGTCTTGCAATGCATCACATCAAAAGTATTGATACATCTGGTCTGAGTTTACACCTTCTGTTAGTTGGCTTGTTTTATGCCATTTATTGAATCAAAATTTTGGCTTATATTTTGGTGCACAGTGTCACGCCAACCCATACCTCCTTTCCAGTAATCCACAGCCCTTTTAGAGAGGCCAAGTCTTTTTAGTGAGATGCAGAGATATCTAAAAACTATCTAAAACATCTTATAAATGTGGTTTAATGCATGTATGCCAATATTGTGGTGCAGTTGCCATAATAAATGTGCCCCAGTGTGCTATAGGTGGCACATTCATGCTATACTGTGGATTATACCACAACTCTTTGTGGTAAGTATACTCCAGGAGTTTTTACGGCGTATGTTATAGACACATATCACCAACACATGATCTGAGCACCACGTTAGTTATGGGCATAAATATAGCAATAGCATATGGGACCCAGAGGTTGAGGGGACCCCAGTCAGGTACAAGCACTTTGGTCAATTTTGTAGGGAACAAGTAGTTGGTGGCTTTCTGCTCTCTAGAACCACTATGTGGGTTCCCTCATATATGGTGTTATTATGTATACCTTTAATTATTGTTGATTATGCTGCTGTTGTAGTTTATTTTTATTTTTTTTGAGGTGGTAGGGCCCATTTCATCTAGCTATGGGGAACTATGAATTCTAGTTATGCCCCTAACACTAGTACATAGTCAGAAAGTAGCATGGGATGTATTTCTAGTGTTAGTGAGGCTCACATTATATAGGATCTATTTCAAGATTATATTATAGTGGTGCAATGTAAACAAACAAAATAAAATGTGGCCTTTGAGCTGAGATCCTGAAGCATTTAGTCTGGAGGGGAGTTCTGTATTTGCTAAAATAGACATTTTCGTGCAGCTGTTCCTATGGATACGTTAATGTATAGACTTGAGGTATGCAGCTAATCCACACACATCCACGAAGACCAAATTATAGCATATTGTAAAGTTGCATCCTATTTAGCACTTGGTTACGTCATCGTCTATTTAGAATCTGAAAACTGTTTTAAAATATATTTTTAGACTGAAGTCACTTTTAGACTAGCTGTTGTTAAGTATCTATATATAATTATCTACCTGATTCTGCTTAAAGGTTCCTAAAATTATTTTTCCATTAATACAGTTAACTCTTTCTGCTCCGCTCATAGGGATAAAAACAGCCCAACACATAAAATAGCTGTCATCTGAATGCTTGTTTGGTGAAAACCCCTCCATTTGGGGTTTATATTGTCAAGCCTACATGCATTTTCAAAGAAAAAGGGGTAGAGTGAAAAACTCACGAAGTCACGGTCTCTGGACAAACAAAAGATTTTATTAAACCCAACATGCCTGGTTCTTGTGTCCCCTGATAGACAGGCTACCTGCATACAGATTTTGGCATAGTGCCAAAATCTACTGGGTATGGTCAGATAAGTCTAAATTGAAGTGTGGCTTCTTAAACCCTGACTGACTGTATAGTTATAATTACTTTTTTCGAACCTAAGGGTACGTCCACAAGACACGTAAAATTTACTGGCGTTGAAACCCACGTCGGATGAATTGGTTTTCAACGTGGTATTGTATGTGGATTTCTGGTCATTTTTACGGTTGTTTTTTGTACTCGTGGCTTACAGTCAGATATGACTCCCGTTCATTTCTAGGTGGTTTTGAACGCACATCCGTGTTAAAAACCACATACAAATGTTTGGGGCGAATTGGTTTTAGTCAACCCCATTGACATCAATAGTAAATTTCAGACTAAAGAATGAATGTGTTCTAAGATTTTTACGTCGAAAAACTGAGCGCTGAAAATAAGCGGTGTATGAACTACAAGGCACATTTTCTATTGAGGTCAATGGGAATGGTTTACTTTCGTTTTTAGACGAGTATTTCAAGTCGGTCTTGAAATACTCATTGTGCGGACAGAGCCTAAGAAATGGCTTTGAAGAGTGGCCTGTTGAGATCTTCCAACAATTTCTATAGTGCATTATAAGTTAGTATTGTGCTTAACTCAAATGAGTCAGCACTCCATCTCAAAGTGAATGACATAATGCTTGAAAGTTTTGCTAATTTCACATGGTAAAAAAACATAAAGGCACCACCCCGCGGGCCCATAGACATTCATTACCAGCGGCGTATACCTGCCGCTGGTAATTCACATGTCACTTATCTCCCCCCGTGGCGGATTCTCTGAGCAGGGAGAGGAGACGTAATCCATAGTTCTCTATGAGAACTGTGGATTACCGTAATGACTGGGACGTATTCCAGCCGTAATTCGCGCACTCCGGCGCGTAACTATGGACTGAAATACGTCCCATTTTAAGCCGTGTGAACATAGCCTTATAAACAATGCACCTAACACGTTCATTTGGCTCATTAGACATCAAAGCCGGCTCATTTTATTAAAATTGTGCTTAATACATGAGAAGACAACATTAAAAGGGTCACACCTTTTTCTTTTTTTACATGAAAGGAATTGTCTCACAAAGACATAATAGAGGGTAGGGTCCCCCAGTGTGAGCTAGAATTATATTTCCCTTCAAGTTCTTGCATTTGATCTGTTGCGAGTATTGGATACTATGGGGGACATGTATGAAAACTGTATAGGTCTAAGACTTTCTTTGTTGCCAATAGCAACCAGTCACAGCTCCCCTTTCATTTTTTCAGAGCACTATATCAAATGAGTGGCACTCTGGTTACTATGGGCAGCAAAGAAAGTCTTAGTCCTAGACAGTTTTCATACATGTGACCCTATGTTTATACAGTGGCTTGAATTTTATGCACTTTATATGAGGGGCCTGGATTACACGTTTTAAAAAAGGGGCCCATTAGCCTTCCCCGGGTTCATCCACCTGCTAAATGGGGGTCATAAATAATATCAGCAGGAACAGTGGGGCTCATAATTTCAGGGAATATAATAAGGTACAAAATAGAAACTGTTTATGGAAGTGGGGGCTCAGATGCTTTGACTGTTCAGGGGCCTGAAATTCCTGAAGTCAGTCCTGAGCTTTATGTAGACTGAGCTCTGGCCATGTACTCTCAAGTTAATCTCTGTGAAAAGCTTAAAGTAAAAATGTTAACATCTACATTGAAATTATTTCAAGGAAATAAAAAATCAGTTACTATTAATTAAACCATGAGCAGTAGTTACAAAGAGTCAATGGCCAAGGGCTGAACCAATTTCCACTTCATTTTATTACCATCTCGGTTAATTTCTAGTGTCCACTTATATCCAATCCGGAAACAAAGCTGACACAGCAATTTTGTACCATAAGGTCCTGTTGTAAACTCCAAATAACCATTTTACCAATGAGCAGGTTTTAGGCATCAGTTTTACTGATCAGTTTAGAATATTTTATCTTTTAGATGCAATAGATGAAATATGTTGTCTAGTTTATAAATATGTAAAATTGTCTGAACATTTCATTAATAGTATCCCTATCATCTAGAGACAAAACTAATTAGATTTTAATAAATGTAATTGTGCTAACTGGAAATAATTAAGAACAGATTAATGGGAAAAAATATTATTTTTGTATTTTTTCCCTGTACTGTACAATAAAGATATGTATTCCAATCTGCTTCATGCAGAAACAGAAAGCTCTGCTTGTGTTGGTTGGTATAGGGATTTAATGGTTAGGAATATAATGGTTAGCAATATTAATTGAAATAAATGTATAGAATATTGTTAGACTATGCCATAATGTACTGATCAGTGCGGAATGACCACTTGGACCTCTGCACATACTAGAACTGAAGATGTAGCCCACAGGTATGTCTGGCTGTTAGAACAAACTGGTTACATTGACACTATCTAAGTAGCTCCTCACTTTTCAATATGTTTAGAGGTGTAGGGTGTAAGACACTTCATGAAAGAGCAGGAAACAAGATCATGTTGAAGCTAAAAAACAAAAAATCTGCACCACACCCATTCAACTATTAGGGGCCGTTCACGCGGCTTATTTTGGGCATGGATTCCAGCCATATTGCGCGCCATACTGCGCTGCAATACGGCTGGAATCCGTCCCAGCCATTACGGTACTCCACAGTTCTCATAGAGAACTGTGGATTTCGTCTCTCGGATTCGCCGGGCGGGGAGAAAGTGACATGTTCATTATCCCGGCGGGATACGCGCCGTGGATAATGCATGTCTATGGGGCCGGCGAGCAGCGCCCCCGCCCCTTATTCAAGCCGTAATTGCGGGCGAAATCTGTCCCGCAATTACGGCTTGAATAAGCCGTATGAACCGGCCCTTAGGTACTGAGCCTGCACAGTTCTGACCATTGTCCTGGGCTTTAAATTTTAACCATTGTAAATGTATGGTGCAAGTTTGAAGCTTCTGAGGAAGAGACATGGTTTATCATCACACCTCCCTTCTCTTCTGCATAGTCTTCTTCATAGTAGAATGGATTCTCAAAGCTGCAATCTGGGTTTTGGAGTCTAAATAATCTCTAAGAGCGACATGATTGAACTGAGCTGCGGCAGACGTCTGGCGTCTTTTCAGCCTGAAAACTGGCATAGCCCCATTCGGTCTATTTTTAATCAGGTGCATTCCAGTATTAGCTGCATTACAAATCACCCGCAGCACTTTGTAATGAGCCTGAGATCGGGGGCGTGCTGCAGGCGTGTCGCACTACAACCGTAGGAAGCTACAGATTTATAGCTTTAATACAACAAATCCGGGCACATTACTGCTGGAACAGGTAAACCACTTTGAAAGTGGTTTACATGAGTCAGAAGTATCACTTTGTAGCTAGAAAGCGCTAAATCTATGATCCAGAGTAGAACAGGTTCATAGATTCAGGCGCTTTATACACTACTAAGGCACGCAAAAAAAATGGCGCCTGGGTGCCAAGAATCATACATGTCGTCCTAAAACTCTGGTTTTATAAAATAAGTCCTGAGTAGTGTTTTGCAAATCTGTCTCTTTTCAGTTCAATACTGGTTCACTAGGCTTGTGAAAATATTCAGGTTCGACCGTAAATATTACCCTAACCCTAAATTGGGGTGAGGGCTTTATAATTGGTCTGCAAGGCTTAACTCACCGGTCATGGATTGGAATCAGTATCACTGATGAAACATAGAACGTGACAAACCAGAGGGTAACCAGTAGTCATTGGATAACTGGAAGTTAAAACCAGAAAGACAATTCAGATGAACTAGGTAGGATTGTAATCGGGAACAAGGCAAAGATCAGGATTATAGTCTATAGATAAAAAGAACAGTAATAACAACACCAAAAGGAGCTAGGGAAGGATTTCCATTGATCACCAAGTGGTGTGCTGCAGCTTAGGCCTCCTTTAGAAAAGGCTAACAGGGTCTGATGTCATCTTCTGGCACTTGTTACCTTGGCAGGCTGACAATATATGGTTAGAAGGAACACTTGGGGCTGACTCAGCAGGACAACAACCAAAGGCAGAAGATGTCAAGGGAGCAGCAAAGGCATCTGGCTGCCACACATCTAAATGCAGTAGAAGGAAGAAGCTGCAGGAACTGGTAGCGGTAGCTGAACCATAGCTCAATGAGCTCTATGTCACTGCCCATGTTTGACCTACTGATCACTTGATCACCAGGTGGCTCCAAACATGGCTTAGCTGCTGGGTCTTAGCAATATGCAGAAACATAAACTCTAAAGAACCTAGTAGGGAATGGACAAATATGTGTATATTAATGGTTTTACCAATAGCCATTGAGGGAAAAAATATCCGAATTCGGCATTACTGTGGGCGACTGTGCAACTATAAAATATTTTAAATGAATTAAGCATCCAAAAACAATCCTCTATCAAAGGAATCTGTGGATATGAGTATGTAATGCTCTGCTAACAAGCAGTAGCCATGTGCATCCAGCTTTCCTTTCTGGAATGGAAAACTTTTCAGAGATACCATAGATCAGCAGGACCATAATTTGTAATTAAAACATGAAGTCCAAACCTCATGACTAGTGTTGTGCTTCAGATTTGGATGAAAGTCAAATTTGACCCGAATTCAAGCGTTTTGGCTTATATCAGGCCAAATCATTTTTTGAAGTGAGATGGTTAGAAAATGAGCTAATCATCAGGATACATGTGTTTGCATGCATGGTCTTTTACATACACAGTCCAAGAGTCAGATTAATCACACTGTGTGAGCCCCCATACATACTGAATACACTGGGTTACTGGAGATGCTAAGTTTGCAGCCCCCTCCTCACTGGAGCTTTGCAGGAAGTCGGTAGAACCATGAAAAATGTAATTATACGTTCCTTTTATTAAATAACAACTAAGAAATATGAACAACACGTTTTGTGTACATCCCTTTTACACTTTTTCTTTCCATTCTGTATTTGCTTGCTGATCAATACATAGTCTTAAAGCAGAATAAATTTTTTGCACTTGAATTCCGACTTTTTTGCATTTGCATATATACTTAGATAGTGGAGCAGTTGAATGTTCAGAGGTATATCAATAAGTGTGCCTAAATATTATTGTTAAAGGAAGGAGTTGAAAATTGAAAAAAAAAATTAAAGGGTTATTCTCACTGTAATTGTTAGCTTTAAACATGTAGGCAAAGGTAAATAAAGATTATTACAAAATGCATTGCTGTTCTGATTTTGCTTCCTTTCCAAGCCAGAGCAGTTCTTATCTCTTGCTTGTGTACACAAACTAACCTAGATTACCGACTACCTCTCTCTGATTTAGCATCCCTGACCTGGATGGTGACATCACTTCCTACTGTATCTTATCAGCAGCACAGGAGCGTGTTTGTCTATGTTACTGACAAACTTTAACCCTTTAGAGCTTTAAAGCCTTCTGCCCTAGTATTTAAATCCTTCTGTTATCAATGTCCCTCTAAAAGACTCAGCTCGAACTAGCAGAGCTTATATGCCAATCACTGATATAGAACCACCCACAGCCCAACCAGGAAGTGGTAGCCTAAAGCTGACTGCGAAAAGCAGGCTCTGTGAAACAGCATGATGAAAACATTCTTTACCTCACCTCTGATTCCCACTTCATTTCAATGCCTCTGCTGCTTTCGATGCTCCCTGCTGATGACATCACATTTATCGGTCATTGGCCTCAGTGGTCACTTCCTGTATAAATGTGATGTGACCACTGAGGGCATACTGTCACTTCTAATATTATGTTCTAATATTATGCCACTCCTAGACTCGTATGCTTAGACAACAACTTTCACAAATTGCAGAATTGCTAAAGACCAAGCTAGCTATACATAACTCTTACAACAGCAGAAACTAAAATAAACTGCTAACGTGTTACCAATATTGAAATAATAGGTAGATAGATATATGGAGATATACAGTGCCAAGAAAAAGAGTAACAATGTTTTGAACTTGTTGATTTTCAGGCTCCATATCTCACCATCCACTACAGCTTTCAATGTGAGACTACCATCCTTTTATAGACAATCATTGAGACTACCATCATTTTATAGACAATCATCTTGGCTATCTCATATATCAATATGACTTGCAACTCTTTAACATATTCTTAGATATGCAGATTCTTGTCATGTAACTGCATTGTTACTGTTTTGCTCCTAAAAATCTGAAGCTCAAGTTTTACTATGTTGTTAGTATTTTGTAAATCCACCATTGGCTTTCAACCAGCAGCTAAAATCCTTCTGGGCTCTGGATCAGATTCAAGCAGGTCTTGACCAAAATCTGATCCCAGGTCTCTTCTACATGTTCCCAATGTTGGTGCATACTGGTCTACTCATTTAGGTACAAAGCCAGATTTTTCTTCAACTTTAGCTGTATTCGATTGGGTTGAGCTCTGGGTACTGTGGGGGCCAATCCAACAACTCTACTTCATTGTCATTGAACCATTTCTTCGCCATTCTTGACATATGCTACGGGTCGTTCTGCTGTAACAGTATGCCGTCCTTTTAATACCCATAGAACTTGAGCGTACGAAGTAACTCATCTTGTAGGATACTAACATATGCCTCAGCATTAAGACCACCATCGATCCTAGTCAACTATCCAACATCTTTGGCTGTGAAACATTCCCATATCATTAGGCTTTCTATACCAAACAAGACAGTTCCTTCAATTTCTACATCCGTTAGCCTCTTTTTCTTTATTCTTTAAGACCCATTTTCCCCCATCAGAGCCCGGTCTATTGACTTTCATCTCATCAATTTAAAATCACCGTTTCCAATTTTCCCAAACTTTTCATACATTTTTGCAAAACTCGGGGCAGGACATTCTTTAGACGATATTGAAGTCGAGACTTCTTCACCTTTTATCATTTCAGACCTGTGTAATGTGGGTTGCATGGTGCTTGCATGAACGTCTGTGACCTCACTCTTAACGCCTGTGATTTCACTCTTACGAAGTATAAGAGCCTCCTCCACTGCCATATTTGTCACACCAGAACTAATAGACCTTGCGATGATCCAACCTGTTGACTCTGATATTTTGCCTGGACGTCCACCTCTTGGCTGTGGAATGAATGGACAGACTTTCATTCATATTCTTCCAGCTGTCAGGGCCTCACATGATGCAGTTTGGTAATATTCTTGGCCAAGAGACCGCTCGCTATCGATGAGCTGGATAATGCGGCTTCTACTTTTTAGGGAAGTCTTCTTCATGGCTTTTCCTCGATTCGAACCAGTGACCTTTCGCTTGAGAATCAGCCTAATAACACACTGAGCTATTAGAGAATTGAGAACAAGTTGTAATTTGTCGTACACAAGAAGAAAAATATTATTGCACCACTAGGAACAAAACGGTAACAATGCAGTTACATGACAAGAATCTGCAGAACTAAGCATATGCTAAATAGCATTGCCTATAAAATGATGGTAGTTTCACCATATGCAGTGAATGGTCATATATGGATCCTGAAAGTCAAAAGTTCAAAACATTGTTACCCTCCTGCTTGGCACTGGTGATACATACCGGAATATGTATATATATTAAGTTCCTGCTGCTTTAAGGCAAAGTCAAAGTTATGTATGAGATAGCCAAGGTGATTGTCTATGAAATGATGGGAGTCTCACCATATGCAGTGGATGGTGATATATGGAGCCTGAAAGTCAAAAGTTCAAAACATTGTTACCTTTGGGTATTTTGAAGAAATGAGATGAAAGTCAATACACTGAGCTCTGATGGGTGCAAATGGGTCTGAAAGAATAAAGAGAATCTGTAAAACTAAAAATGTTTTTTTCACCATGAAAATACATGTTGCGATAATTAGCCTAATGCGTTATTTATGAATGTTTATAATTGGAGTTCAGGAGTGAATCCAATAGAAGAAGGCTACCTGTTAAACATCTTGAAAAAGTACATCTGTGAGACCCACATTATGGTGAATATTGGTGTGTATTGGCTATCATGGTGGCTGTAACATTGATTTTATGAACGATGATGACAATGTTATCTGTATCTCTCAAAAAAGAAGGTAAAGGTAACAGTATTTCATCCACATAGATACTCATTATTGTTCCCATCAGAATGTTCTGCCAGGAAATTTTAATTTCAGGGCAGCCTGGGTTTCACAGTGGTATAGCACTTTTTCAACATTCAACATCAGTCACAATAACATTTTTCTTTCATTTTTCAAATTTCTATTCACACAAAACAATTTTATTTTTGACAGCTAATTATTTTACCTGAGGGCACTGCCATGGGCACAGTCTGTGTCTTCACTTATGCAAATTTGTTCTTGGGGTGGATGGAAAATACTCATGTTTTTTCAGAGTACTTGTTATATTTTTGAAACTTAAATTTGAAGATGTTGTCACTACTAAACAAAATACTACATATATAAAAAAAAACTAAACCCAGGAAACAATGACATATTTCCATTTACTTTTTACCATTCCACCCACCATGACTTTTTTTTTAGCTTTCCAATTATTATGTTTTTTGGCTTCCCAATACATTATAAGGTATGTTAAATGACACCATTAAAACACAACTCATCCTATATCCTATGAAAACTACAACCAATAGACTCTTTGTATATATATATATATATATATATATATATATATATATATATATATATATATATCCTGATTTGATTTTGGATATTGGTGTAGTTTCCATAGGATTTTAATTGTGAGTTGTATTTTAATGGTGCCATTTAACATACCAAATAATATATTGGGAAGCCAAAAAAAATAAGAAAGTTGGAAAGCTAAAAAAAAAATCATGGTGGGTGCAATGGTAAAAAGTAAATGGAAATATGTAATTGTTTCTTGGGTTTAGTATTATTAACACATTGACTTTATTCTGCAGGTGAGTTTACTACAGGTGATAGAAAATATATTTAGTTTACTTTTTTTTTAAAATTTGCTCCATAATGCCATTTTTGATAGAGCTGTGTAAGGGCTTATTTTTGTGGGGCAACCTGTGTTTTTTATAAGTACTATTTTGGCATCTACCTTTTCGGATAACTAAGATTATATTTTAATAGACTTAACATTAACATAAATTGCAATGCCAATTATGGTTAACTTTAAAAAAATGTTTGCATGAAAATGTTTTGAACATTTTTAACGTTTTATATTTTTAAAACTATTTTATCTAATTTTGAAGTTCTCTGGTATTTGACTACTAGAGTGTATAATCTCTTGTTCACTACACGGCAGTTATTATACAGTTGCATTATACTGTACAATCACACTGAGTGGAGATTGGGCAGTTGTCAATTTATTCATCAATGTACATACTGTGTGCCAAAAAAAGGGGGTCCTACTGGACAAACAGGGCACTCGCAGAAAAAAAAAACACTCTGGGATCATGATTAGTTAAAGAAGTGTTCTCACCATTCTGTTTTGCAGACCCTGTCTTCAAACCCGCTTTAGGCCCCCATTTCCCTGTAAAAAATTTGGGGGAATTCTACAGCATTGATTAGTTTTTTCAGCTTTTGCTGTTCCTACATAAGCTTTTTAGGGGACATTGGAAATGAGGGTTTTTAATAAGAAGGGAAACCTATTAAAAATATTATTTTGGCCAGGGCTCTTGGAGCAATGAGAGGAAAGAGAGATGGTCGGAAAATTTAAAAAGTTGTGTCACAAGAAAATATAAAACTGTTTTTTCCTGAAGGAAGCAAAAATAGAACATCAATGTTTTTGTTAATGATTTTTATCTTTGTTACTTATTTAAAAAGTATAAAGGGGTGGATACCCATTTAAATATACAGGTTTTTTTCTTTTAAAGTTTATTTTCTTTCCAGTGCTAGGATAGTTACTTTTGTCTTATTTGGTACAGTGTATTCAGTAATTAAGTGTACAGAAGGGCCATAATACTATAATTACTGTCTGTCATCTTAGTATGTTAGAGCTTGGATACAAGTGCATTGACGTTTTTGTATTGGTATATGATTAAGTAATCGTCTGTTTTGCTATATAAATATATGAGTAAGCGCAGAGGAGCTTCATAAGATTTTCTAAGTCTGGATGCAGGAGCTTTGATCTTGTGTCTTTTTATGCAGAGTTTCAAGGCATGCAATATATTTATAACTTGACACTTATACTGTGACTTAATTATAATAATGTTAAGACTAGCATTTAGGTGCTGGTGGCAGGGCACCAGATGTTCAGGTGTGTGGATGATGTTGGGTTAGGCCTGTGTTGTGCAGGGAGGTGTAGTGCATCTGGCACACAAAGGACAATAGAGATAGCAGCAATTTGAGGTCTTACGGCACATATCTTAGTTGCACAATTCTACAGATCCTCCTAAAAAGTAAAGATTGAAATGGTCATGTATACAGTGTCCTCTCTCATGTCCTATCAGATGTCCATCTGTGGTAAAAAACATCAATTGACTGGAACATGGATTTTGAGTGGATTTTGTCAAATCAATTGTGTGCACCCTTACAGAGCAGTATTCTGGATACACACTGCTATATTTAGTAAGCATAGCTATTCATACAATAGTCCCTCAAGTTGCAGTATTAATTGGTCCTAGGATGAAAACTGTAAGTTAAAACTATTTGAAACTGTTAATCTGTGGAAAACTTGTAATTGGTTCTGAAGCCAGCAGAACGTCATCCCAAAATAAGAAAAAATAAAAGAAAATTAAAAAGGTTTTTCTCACCACAAAAATTAGCTTTTAACATGTAGGGAAAGTTAAATTGTATTACAAAATACATTGCTGTTTTAATATTGCTTTGGTGAGGAGATAAAGAAGATTTTTTTTTATCTCAGAGTACACAAGTTTCTCTAGGTTTCCGACCACCGCTCCCCATGGCTCTCTCCTCTCTCTCTTATCTGATTGATCTAAGCAGCTGTCAGTCAGTTTGACAATGAGTCACTCCCTGCTGAGTCTTATCTCTAGCAATGGCATTTGTTTAAGCTGACAAGTTTTTACCTTCTAGAGCTCTGTAGCCTTGTGTACTACAATATATAAATCTCCTTCAGTCATGTCAGGAATAGCTAGAAACAGCAGAGCTGATAGCAGCCCACAGACTGATCAGGTTTACTCTTTGAAAATGCATGGTAAGAAAACCCCTTTAAATAGACAGTTATTGCACACTCCATAGGTATAAAAGTCAGAAATATCTGCTGGAAGTAGGAAAATTACTTTCTGTGATAAAGACACATTGCACACATTGCAAGAGAAAATATGAGCCGCCCTCACCTGGTTCCCATAGCAACCCCTCATCATGGCACATGTAAAGAGCAGTACAGAACATGTAGTACCGCACTGTACTGTAGAGAGACGTTACTAGACCGCCAGTCTCTGCATGCACTTCACTAATACAGAGGTTTTACTAGTAAAATGTTCGTGATAATTGGTTGGGTCTTCCAGTCAATCACATGGACTGCAGATCAGCAGTGTCTGTGACATTGTCTGGTGAGTCTGGTTTCAAGATAAAATGTCCCAGGAAACACCATTGTGTGGTGAAAATATTGTAATCCTGAGGTCACAGTAACTTGAGGGAACATTGGCTACATACTACAAGACCTTTGTTGGGCTTTTCATTCATTCATATTTGCTGAATGTATGATAAAAATGCTGGGTACGGTAGTGCAGGAGCTGGGTCTTAGCAAACTTACACCATCGCTGACTAATGTCACCACGCCGGGTTGTTTTCACCTGTAACTGTGGAACCTATAAATGCTCCAGTTACAGTGGAAAACTACAAAAAATAAAATAAAAAAATAGCAATAAAAATACAAGCAGTGCATGTCCCCTACAAGTCTTTTATGACTTGATAGTAGAAGAGTGAAGAAATCAGGTGATATCTTTTAGAGGCTAACTGAGTATATTTGATGGTGAGCTTTCGAGAGTACTAGCTCTCTTCTTCAGACATGATGTTATACAAGAAACTGAAAATTTACAGACTTTTTATACACAAATTTACAGACTTTTTGTGTATAAAAAGTCTGTACATTTTCAGTTTCTTGTATAACATCAGTCTGAAGAAGAGAGCTAGTTCTCTCGAAAGCTCACCATCATTTTACTCAGTTAGCTCTAAAAGGTATCACCTGATTTTCTTCACTCTTCTACTAATTTCTATGGCTAACACTGTACAACATTATACTACTATGACCTGATAGGAAATATATTATGTTAAAAATATTCAAACTAAAATAAAGATCTAAATGTTAGTTAATAAGTCAGTTGACTAGTGGGTATTCTCTATAGCCCAATGTCAAGAGGGAATAAATCAAAGTACTCTCATCGTCCAATGAATGCGGACGGTGTCAGAGCAGCTATAGCAGTGGGATCTTGTAAGCCTAAGACAGCAACTCGGGAGATCTCACTGCCTTCTATTAGAGGAGGAGATCTAAGAACAAATACAGATGGAGATCAGCCATGGAGGGGATGTAGTAACTATCACAGACAAAGGAAAGGCTGGCTCATGGATCCCCACTGTGCTGCCAACAGAAGGCAGTCATTTGTTAGACATTTCTGACAAGATCACACCAATAAAGCCACTGTCCGCATTGATTGTGCTATGTCACAGCAGCTTAGGTTTACACTTCTCTGACACAGTTGTCAATTTATTCATCAATTGATGTACTGGATTCCAAAAATAACGGGTTCTACTGGAGAAATAGGGAGACCTACAGAAAAATATTAATACTATTGTATTAATAGTGTACAATATACTACCAGTCTGATTTATTTGGGGATGTGGCATTTAGGACCAAAATATACTGGTGATTGGGAAATTAAGGTGGCTTATTTTGATGAAGCAGAGGTACATTAAGAATATGTATATTTTTAGGTTAAAGGGAATGTGTCATCAAAAATGACTTATTGTTAAACTCACATTTTTATGTTCAACACATTTTTTAAGAATTTTTGGTTATATTTTTTTTTACATTTTCCATATCACTTTCAATATTTTTTTTAATAATTCTTTTTTAATAATGCATTTTTAATAATGCAGTTTTCACTTTGGCCACTAAGCCTAATAATAGTCTGACACTTCCTGTTCTGTAGAGAAAGTTTCTCAGTTGTCTGCTCATTATCAGCACAAATAACACTGATAACACAGGATCCACCAGTCACAAGAGGAGACCCTTTCACCTCCCTGACCACTGATTTCTTCCCAGGTCACAGAGCATGACTAGAAAACTCTCCTATAGAAGTGAATGGGACTGAGTTAGTCTTAAGTCTCCTATGTGCATAAGCTACTGTAAAGATCTCTTGATTGCTGTTAAAGCAATGTAAACGGGCCCTAGTGGCCAAAGTAAAAAACTGCAAGACTTAACAATTATTAAAAAATATTGAAAGTGATATGAAAATAAAAAAAAAAAAAATCCTAACAAATGTGTTTAACATAAAAATGGGACTTAAACAATGACTCATTTTTTTATGACACATTCCCTTTAACAAGATTTTAAAAACATTTTTAAGTGAGCCTACACTTTTTTAGTAAGGGGGTTTTGTATTATATTAGTCAGGGCCAGGACGACGGGTAGATGAGGGTAGGCGACTAGGGCGCCACTTCATCCCATGCAGAAAAGGGGGTGCAAGGAGGTGTCGAGTGGGCTGAATTTTCCATTGGGGTGAGCGCTTCATGCCTTATTTGCACCAGAATACCTTGTCCCAGCCCTGATATCAATACATACTATCAGAATATGGAAAACCACTAATTTTATATGACAGTTTCCTTCTAATCCTGTCTCTGATCATGTCTCCTCCAGATTAGGCACCAGATAACGTTATGAAAGTATAACACTCAGCTATCTTTATTAGCCCCATAGCCAGTGCACATGTTCAACTACTGCTCTGTTCAAACAATTCATGAAGAATTGAGGACTTGGGACTCCGATTTTAGTGATTCATGGCTGACCCAGTGATCAGACATTTATAGCCTATCCCCTGCAAGGATGGTAACTATTTAAGGATTTGCATTTTCTGATGAGAATTTTGATGAGGATTCCAGAGGCAGTTTGTAAGGCTCTGTTCACACAATGAGTATCTCTAGTCGAAATCTACCCGGATGCCAACCTTAAATACTCGCCTAAACGGAAAAGAAAACCATTTACATAGACCTTGATAGAAAATGCACGTCATTAATATGTTTTGTAATAATATTTACAAAAAAACTAGAGTACCTGACCATTATAAAATCACTGGTTCACTAAATTCAGTAGTTCATTGTGGTCAGAGGCGTAACATACAGCTCTTGGGCCCCAGTGCAAAATCTATGGTGGGGCCCCTATCTAACCATGTACCACCAATAATACTGGTGCTTTCCTATGTTGTAGGGGACCCTTTGGGCCCCCAGCCTCCAGGGCCCGGTAGCGACTGCTACCTCTGCACCCCCTATAGCTACGCCCCTGATTGTGGTGTAGATTAAATGTAGCAACCTGTGATGCATAGCTCACACAGACTACAAAAGAAACTAACGCTCAGCAATTAGAAACATTAGCTTGGACTGGCCCACAGGGAAAGTATGAGAGACCCCCGGTGTAAGTAGGGTGGACCCCAAGAATTAACTCTACTGGTGAATCCCAAAAATGTGTATTAGCAGTGGGCCCCAGGCACCCAAATCTGACAATGATTAGGTTGTATGTAAACAAGAATTGCTGTAGTTGACTGTGAACAGTCAGACATCTTGAAAATGGAGGAGCTGGATAGATCCCTCATTGCTGGGATGTGGTAGGAAAGGAGTTAATTAGCAAGTTCTCAGCTGGGGGGAGGTTGCTCTGTTTTTATTAATGGTAATGTGGGTGGAGCGACCCCTCCCACATGGTTTTACTAGATGTTCTCCTATGTGGGAGGCCCAGAAGAAGCGCGAGTAGCCCGAAACGGCCGTCGCTGCTAGTTTGTGAGGACGTGTCTGCTGTTTGTCCCTCCATATGCAGTATACGCTTAAATAAAAAAGAAAGTTTTTTATGATATGGTGAGTGCCATGGTTGCATTCTTCTCTCTGTTGAAGTTCTCCTATGTGGACCTGCCTCTTTCTCCTACTGGACCCCAGTTTTATAGGCATCTGTTATGTAGTTTGCATGGCTATCTGTGTAATATTAAAGAGAACCTGTCACATAGTTTTTGCCCCCCTGGCTTAGGACAGAACAAGGTAGTGTCAGACATGCTGTTTCCAGCGCTGTGTCCCTTATTCTGTAAGATGCTGTAGTTTTCGTGTATTTAATGCTCAAATCTGCAGTTTTCAGCCAGAAGAGTCATTCGAAGAGTCCTTCAGAGTGTCAGTTTTTTTCAAACCCCGCCCACCTGAGGCTAGCCCCGCCCACTTCAACTGACAAACCTATTACTTTGAATAGGTAGAAACATGTGAATAACTGTCAGTGGGTGGGGCTAGCCTTTGGTAGGTGGAGCTAACACCTGCTCATGAATAAGATTTGTGGGGTAAATGCTCTAAAACTACAGCATCTTACAGAATAAGGCACACAGCGCTGGAAACAGCAGGTCTGACACTAGCTTGTGCTGCCCTCAGCAAGGGGGGCACAACCTAGGTGACAGGTTCCCTTTAAGAGGTTTTATGTTGTCTATAAAGATTTGACCGACTCCCACCCATAAAAACTATATCCGGTGTCTGTTTCTTACTTATACCTGTTTAGGCAATTGGAAATGGGATTTCATATACCTACCCACCCCTCAATTGCCTTAATATGTTTATGGGGTAGAATTCCTAGCAGTCTGAAAACAAAATATGTATATTGAGAAATACATGGGCGTTACTACAGCTATAGCAGCCATAGCGACTGCCATGGGGCCCAGGTGTTGAGAGGGCCTCACTTATGAAGAGGAACATTGTACCTTTTTGAAGTGAACAAGTAGTTGGTAGCTTTCTGCTATCTAATACTACTATTTGGTTTCCTAATATTCAGTGGTATTTTTTATGCCTTTAATTATTGCTACTTCTGCTGCTGTTTTAGCTTATTGTCAATAGTTGGAGAGGCCGAGTCTCATTTTGCTATGGGGCTCATGACATACAGATACATTAGAGGGGATGCTTTGCTCTCAACATTTCTTTCTAAGGCTGACTATTGCAAGAGTAATGTAATACCTATCTGGCCGTTCTTAAAGGGGTTTTGCCACAATTTCATTTCATACCTCCTGCTCAGAAGAGGGCATGTATGATTTGTTTGAATTGCATATCGTGTGACTCAGCAGGATGTCATCACCAGGCCTTTCCTCTCTCTAGTGAAAGAAAGGTCTATTTATGTATAGAATTGTAAGTAGCTACACTGTAGCTCAGAGGAAACATTTTTTCTTCACAGCACAAGGGTCCTTGGTTCAAATCCCTGCAGGAACTTAACCGGTGGATTTTTTTTTTCTCTTTATCAATGCACATACCTGATTGAGGTTTATTTTTTTTATTTGCACTTGACTTATTACTAACTGATCCAAAGCACAGGAGTAGAATGACAGCACCCTGGGTTTGACCACTCAGTAGCTACCTGAGAAGAGAGGTGATGTCTGAGCATGTGCAAACAGGACTGAGGAGCTCTCAGCACTGGTCGTATCCCCTGTAGATGAGCTGTAAATAATGGATCACTAAAGGAGCAGCTAAGACAAAACCGGTGCAGAATTTTTAATAATGATGAAGGGTGAAAATTATTTAATTTTCAAACTTTCCACATCAATTTTACTTCATGGCAAAACCCTTTTAAGAATAGTCAGAATATAATACTACCTTTCCACCATAACAGCCACTGCAAGAGAAAGATGTGGCAAACAGCAGCTGACCATGAAATTAACATATTCTGTAGCATCATTTTGAGTCTTCACGAGACAACTCATCAATGTGTGTATATATATATATATATATATATATTATATATATTATATATATATATATATATATATATATATATATATATATATTACTTGTTAGAAGAAAACCTATGAATCCTACAACATAATTAATGAAGTCTTTTCTCATTCTGGTTTTGCTAGGTGACGTATTTCTGGTCTACAGTCAGACAGTTCTTTGATCTTCAGGAAAAAGGACCCTGACTACCACAAGGGGTAAGCTGATATATGGCACAACAAATGGTGCTGAGTAATTTTAAGCCCACTGTCTGTTATATATCCTACTACTAACCTACAGAGAACATTGCATGATGGTAAATACTAGTATAATAGTACGTACTGTTGGTTTTACAGGGTGTTGTCCAGTGGAGAAAAATGAATATGAAATGATAACACAAGATCCATCATTCACAATTGGAAATAGTCACAGCTCCCCTTCTCCTCTTCCCTACACACTGACTTCTACCCAAGTCACAGAGCATGTCTAGAAAACTCCTATAGAAGCCAATGGGTCTGCTCGTGTTCACAGGCTCTTGTGACCATGTAGCAGCTGTAAAGCATCTCTCTAAATGCTGTTAAAAGCAGCTCAGGCAAGACGGCTGTCCGTTTAATCATACTGTATATACACAACAGAATTAATAAAATCTACCATCAGAAATTAAGACGGTTAGAAGAAAAGAATATGTTTTTAGTATCTTGTTCAAATTACAATATATTTCCTTTAAGACTATTATATTGCAGTGTTACATCTGAAATCAGGGGCGTAGTCCTAAGGGGTGCAGAGGTTGCTGTCGCCACCGGGCCCTGCAGCCGGAGGGGGCCCAAAAGTCCTGCTGCCAGATAAGACACTAGTATTGTAAAAGACACATGGTAGCTGGGGGAACCATTTCACTTAGTGCATTAGGGCTCAGGAGCTTACAGCATTGTCTGAAATAATATTTAAAGGGTTTTCAGAGATAATATTTTTTATCTATGTTCTGCCCCACTTGCTGCTGTTCGAATGATGCATTCGGTAACTGCAGTGTCCACATCTGTGACTTCCAGGCAGTGATGTTACAGTTATAGTAATGCATGTACATTGGTATATAGTATAGTATACAGTTCTTGCACACTGCTGAAGTTTGCTATATCCTAACCTCCTGCCCCATACTGTTTTTCATGACACATCAGACTCAGGTTACACCTGGTGCTTGACTGCAGGTATTCTGCTCAAAACTTAGCCGCACAGCTACTGAGTGCACCTTTTCTGGACAGAGATCCCAATTATTTTAAGATTAATATATACACGTTGTTTGCCCTGGGTGAGTAAATGACCTGAATTTATTAAGAGTTCTTTACGTAGCGTTACAGTTCTAGCATTCACCAAGCAAGAAGTCTTACTGCAATACCCAAGCAAGCTAAAATACTGCATTGCAGTCACTTTGCTAAGCACTAACTATTTAATTGCTGGCTAGTAAATCAGTGATGAGAATCTCCTCTCTCGGTGTATCGGGTAGTGTGAATTTGATAAACTGCATTCAGGGCTTGAGATATCTTGTGATTTTTCTAGTATTATTCAGGATATAAGAATTTGGTTGTCATTACTTAGCAGAGTCTCAGGTATGTTCCATTGTTATCCAGTTTGTTGAATATTTACCCTTATTTTGTGATTTCATTGGAAATATGAAATATTTTGAAAAGCAGAATATTTTATATATTTTTTATATGGAAATATGTTTTTGGATTAAATCATATCTATTATACCTCTTGCTTAAGAAATGTGTTGCTCCAATCAGCATGTTATTTTATACATAAAGTGACATAATGATGGAACTAATATGATGACTTCTCCAAAAAAGGAAAAAGAAATTAAGGAATTATCTGTTATTGACTAAGTCTATTAGGAATTACAAGTTTAAACAGTCAGGAGATTCTATAAAAATGACATATCATGTGCATAGTCCTGAGCCAAATCACCATGGCTGTATCTCCAGCAGTTGTTGTCTTTTGTAAGAACACGTTTGTGTAGTAGAAATCTGTACACAACCTTTTTTGGATGGTTCATATCTGGGCTGTGTCTCCTTTTACCAATGACCACATAAAAGCCAAGTGGGTTGTCTCTATGGTATGTACGAAAAGATAACTTCATTTCTGCAGAACATGAGGACCCTCACATCTCATGCATTACACCTCATATATATTTCACATTCATTTGACAATATTAGATGTCTTATTACGAACTTTGCATAAAAACATAAAACAATAATTTAAAACCACTTCTACCAATACCCAATACTGAACAACATAGACAAACAAATGCAATCAAAGCTCCTGTCACTAACAAATAAATAAACCCTAATACAAACAGATGCAACATATACAGTAAATATAAAAACATGTTTAAATTTTATTAGAACAAATAGATAAAATACGTAGCACAAATACATACCTCTCAAGTGTCCCTCTTTTGGACAGTCCCTATTTTTAACCCATGTCCCTCTGTCCCTCTTTGCACTTTGAATGTCCCTCTTTTTTACATTAGAAATAGATTTGCATTAATAAACTTACTATATTGCTCAAAAAAATACATGTCTGTCTGTGTTAATCAGATACAGAGTTATGGACTGGTATGCAGGTAGCCATAGAAACCAGTGTGCACTGAGAACATATAAAATGTCACTTATCTCATGACTAAAGTAAACTCTATTGACCAATGTATTTACAACCTCAGTTCCAAAAAAGTTGGGACACTAAACAAATTGTGAATAAAAACTGAATGCAATGATGTGGAGGTGCCAACATCTAATATTTTATTTAGAATAGAACACAAATCACAGAACAAAAGTTGAAACTGAGAGAATATATCATTTTAAGTGAAAAATATGTTGTTTCAAAATTTCATGGCGGGAACAAATCCCCAAAAAGTTGGGACCATGCCGCTTTTACCACTGTGTGGCATCCCCCCTTCTTCTTACAACAGTCAACAGACGTTTGGGGACAGAGGAGACCAGTTTCTCAAGTTTAGAAATAGGAATGCTCTCCCATTCATGTCTAATACAGGCCTCTAAATGTTCAATCGTCTGGGCCTTCTTTGTCGCACCTTCCTCTTTATGATGCGCCAATGTTCTCTATAGGTGAAACATCTGAACTGCAGGCGGCCATTTCAGTGCCCGGATCCTTCTCCTACGTAGCTATGATGTTGTGATTGCTGCAGAATGTGGTCTGGCATTATCTTATTGAAAAATGCAGGGTCTTCCCTGAAAGAGATGACGTCTAGATGGGAGCATATGTTGTTCTAGAACTTGAACATAGCTCTCTGCATTAATGGTGCCTTTCCAGACATGCAAGCTGCCCATGCCACAAGCACTCATGCAACCCATACATCAGTGATGCAGGGTTCTGAACGGAGGGTTTGATAACAACTGGGTTGTCCTTGTCCTCTCTGGTCCGGATGACGTCCCACTGTTCCATAAAGAACTTCAAATCGTGACTCATCTGACCACAGAACAGTTTTCCATTTTGCCACACTCCATTTTAAATGACCCCTGGCCCAATGCAAACAGCTGAGCTAGAGGAGCTTGCTTAGAAATGGCCTCCTCTTTGCACTGTAGAGTTTCAGCTGGCAACGGCGGATGGCCCGGTGGATTGTGGTCACTGACAATGCTTTCTGGAAGGATTCCTGAGCCCATTCTGTGATTTCCCTGACAGTGGCATTCCTGTTTGAGGTGCAGGGACGTTTAAGGGCCCGGAGATCACGAGCATCCAGTAGAGCCTTACGAACAGCGATTGTTCTAGATTCTCTGAATCTTTTGATGATGTGATGTATGGTTGATGATGATGATAACGTTAATGTCTTTGCTATTTTACGGTGGGTAACACCATCCTGGTTTTGCTGAAATATCTTTCTGCGCAACAATGGTGGAATTGGTGATCGTCTTACCATCTTGGCTTCAGAGAGACACTGACACTCTGAGTAGCTCTTTTTATACCCAATCATGTTGGCAATTCACCTAATTAATGTTGATTGGTCTTCCAGCTGTTCGTTATATGCTCAGTGTCATTTTTCCAGCCACTTATTGCTACTTGTCCCAACTGTGTTGGGCATTTGCAGACACTGTGAAATTTTGAATCAACATATTTTTCCTTTCAAATGTTACATTTACTCAGATTAAACCTTTGATCTGTGATTTATGTTCTATTCTGAATAAAATATTAGATGTTGGCACCTCCACATCATTGCATTCAGTTTTTATTCACAATTTGTTTAGTGTCCCAACTTTTTTGGAATTGAGGTTGTAGAAAAAGTCTTTATTTAACTATCCCTTCATGTTGAAAACTAATCTTTATAGAGTGAAAACCACTTTACGCATACCTCCCAACTGTTAGAGAATGCAAAGAGGGACACGTCATGCCACACCTCTAACCACACCCAAACACATGACATCATACAAAGACATGCCTCTAACCACCCCCAAACACATACATGTGTTTTAGATAGCCAACAGGGACACATTTTGAGGATTGCATTGTATCCAATGATGAAATAATAAATAAGTGGTTATGTAATATACAGCGGGGAAGCAATCAGATACTTTTTAAAGCAAGATATTCAGTTTATTAACGTAAATCTATTTCCCAAATGAAAAAGAAGGACATTTATAGATCTAAGGGGGACAGAGGGACCAGGGTTAAAAATAGCGACTGTCCCTCCAAAATAGGGACACTTGGAAGGTACGTCTTTAATTGCATCATTATGCATTAAAAATTGGATCTTTTGCATGGTAAACTCTAGCGGCCACATGTATGAAAACTGTCTTGGTCTAAGACTTTTCTTGTTGCCCAGAGCAACCAATCAGAGCTCCCCTTTCATTTCATATAGTGCTCTGGAAAAATGAAAGGGGCGCTCTGATTGGTTGCTATGGGCAACAAAAAAAGTCAAGAAAAGACAGTTTTCATATATGTCCCCCAAGGTGTGCCTCTTTGACCATCTTAAAAGTTGGGAGGTATGCAAATACATAAAAACACATGTAGATAGCGAATACATGGAAAGGGTACACGGCTAAGTCATGCAATCAACACTGCTGTGTTTTAGAAACCTCCGTCTATATATGTTTTTATGTATTTGTAAGTATTGTAATTTGTATATTCTAATAAAATTTAAACATGCTTTTATATTAAGTGTGTCTGTTCTGTCTGTATATACACTATTCACAAAAAGTAAGGGATATTTGGCTTTTGGTTGATGATGAGGAGGACTGTTTAAATCCCATTTCAATTGTTCCTCTAAATTGCTCAGGGATCAAACACCTGTTGTGAATTCTGCTATTAAGCTCCTAGTTAGAGATCAGTAAGTTGTGCAAAAAGTACTGAAACATTGAACAGTTTTGCATTCTAAAGTTAAGAGATGGTCTCATTTATTTAATTTAAATTTTTTTTCAAGAAATGTTATGTCCGTCCTGAAATTTCAACCAAAAAAGCACTAAATATCCCCCAACTTTTTAGTGATGTAATGTATTTTGGATTTAAATAGCAGATGGTTCACAGAGCCTGCTCTTCACAGCTAGCTTCAGGCCCTCCACTCTTGGTTAGGTTGTGTGTGTGGGGGTTCGAGCTTGGTGACTGGCATATAGCTGCTGCTCAGATCCTAACAAATAGCTGTATCGTAGAGGTGACTTGTAGGTTGAGGAATCTTTTAAACAGTTGTGCAGAAGGCTACAGACCTTTAAAGGGTTAATGTTTGTCAGTAACATAGATAAACAAGCTACTGTTCTGCTGAAAAGACATGACAGTGAGGGGCATCACCATGCCTATACAAGGCTGTTAGAGCAATAAAAGCAGAGAGAGATGGTTGGTAAGCTTATGTACACAAGCAGGAGATAAAAATCCCTCTAGCTCTGAAACAAAGCAACATCAAAACAGCAGTATATTTGGTAATAGTCCTTATTTACCGTTGCCTACATGTTTAAAGTTAAAAATTGTGGTGAGAAAGGCCCTTAAATAATGCAGTGTACACCTAGGTTTAGATTTTAGAGCATTATTAAACTGGTTACAAATGAGTGGATTAATAACAAATTTGAGTACAGTGATTGCCCATTAGATTATACTGGACTTTTGGGCTTCTGTTATGGAAAGTTATATTTGCTAAACTCATACTCATAAGAATGGTCTTAGGTTCAGTGGTACCTGTCACATTAAAAATGTTATCAGATCTGCTTGCAAATTGTGGTATATCAGAAAGAGCTGAGCAGATTGATATATGGTTCTGTGGGGAAAGATTCAGTAAAAAATTATATTTTATTCATTTAAGTCCCTGCTTATTCTGGGTTAAAGGGGTTGTATCATTTCATTAAATGGTGCACAGAATAAGGGGACAGTGAAAACAAGCAACTTTGCAAATGGATGTTTTCACAATATCCCTTATCTTCGTTTTCTGTAAACACTGTTCCCCAGTGCTGGTCGGATTCCTCCTCTTTTCATTTCATTGGCTGACGGCTCTACTAATTTACATTCTATCTGGCCCCGGTCATATTCACGGGAGCGCGCATTCCCGTGAGCACTGCAGCTGCTTCTACAATCAGAAAACAGCAGAATTGTGCCTCGGTGCCTAATGCTTCTGCTGGTAAACATTCTGTGCTGCTCTGGATGAGTTCATAGAAGACCGGATTCAACTGTAACAAACCTCCAGTTGTGAGAGGAGAAGAGATTAGTGCTCTGAGTTCATAGAAGACTGTCTAGACTGAATGCAGGCATGTGGTGTCTAAACAGCTCTTACAAAATAAGACTGCATAGGGAGAGGACACAGTGACATGTGGACTCAGACAGAGAGAGGGGGAAGAACACACTAACTCGGGAGCGAGCATGAACAGTGAAGGGGGGGATGATGTCATGCCCCTTCAGTTAAGAAACACCCAGCTGGGAGGGGAAGAAACGCCCCTGGATTTCAGGAACTGAGAAAATTAAGCTACAAGAAAACAGCCGAACTGATGAAGCGATACACCCCCTTTAAGGAGTCCAGTAAGCAGTGTTACCACTGACCGCTATCTCTGTATATACAGTAATACAAGGAAGGCTGTCAGTCACTGATAACACCGCCCAGTGGACTCCTTAACCCAGCATAAGCAGGGATTTAAGAGAATAAAATACAAGTTCTCTACAGAACAATACATAAATCTGCTCATCTCTTTCTGTTCTATAACATGCAACCAACAGATCATATAGCATTTTCAATGTAACAGGTTCCCTTCAAGAATATAATCCACTAAAAGTAGTTTTTCTTCAATTTTTTTTCTTACAGTCAAATTTTTCCCAAGTGATCCTAATGGTAATAGCTAGTAGTCACTGCACTTCACTAGAGAATATACATTTTCCAACATGCTGTATGTTTTTATTCACATCTTATTAAAGATATACTCCAGGTCATAATGATGACAATAGCATAGTTATTGCTCAGGGTTTTATTTGCTGTGTTGCAAGAAGGCTGTGGTACATCACATAGCCTTGCTGCATCTGAGGATGACATTTTCAAAACTTCATCCAAATGGGCATTTACTGATTAAAAAAGAGCAAATGTCTATTTGCTTTAAGGATATGTAAAAAAAATCTGAATAGTGGCTTTGGCCGAGCAGTAGGAATGCATCCATCCATGTGCAGCCTAGCATATCAGCTTGGAGATATCATTCCTGCAGGTGTCATATGTTCAGCAGAAGCCGGTAGTCAGCAGTAATGATTAACAAGATGTAAAAATTGACCTGATTTCTTTAGACGCATTCGACTGTAGCACCAGGCCTAGAGGTAGAAGGCAGTGCTGACAGCAAGTGACCTGGACCTGTCTGGGCTCGATGTGCCTAAGGCTTTTATCATTAGGTACAACAGAGGAAAAGAATTTCTGTTGCTCCAATTTATGTAAGGCCGTGTTCACACGGCTTATTCCCGACGGATTTGTGAGCCGTATTGAGCTCACAAATCCGGCGTGAATAAGGGGCGGGACGGGGGCGGGGCCGGAGCGCGGCGGGGGAGCTGCTCACCAGCCCCATAGACAATTCATTGTTTACGGTGCGTCCGTGCCGTAAATAATGTGCATGTCACTTTCTCCCCCCGCGGCGGATTCGCCAAACGGGTAGGAGCGACGGAATCCACTGTTCTCTATGAGAGCAGTGGATTACCGTAATGACAGGGACGGATTGGCGCCGTACTGAAGCGCAAATCCGGCGCGGAGTACGGCGCCAATCCGTGCCCAAATAAGCCGTGTGAACGAGGCCTAAGAATATAGTAGTATTATATGTAGTCTGGTATACCAGCCTATATCCTTGTGGACATTATCACGTGTTGGCCAGGAGGCAGGCTTTTCTAGATATTGGGTAGCTGGTAATTGTAGAGCATTCAGCTGGAGGAAACTTCTTATTTTAAGAAACCCCTAAATTTTAAACAATTACGAATTTATATTATAATACTGTATAACCAATCCAATTTTTTTTCACTGGTGTGATAGCTGTCCAAACGTCAAAGCATAAAAGTTAAGTTAATAAACGGGAATATCCTACAAATATCCAAAAGCCACTATAAAATGACATTAAAAATATACATCTTTATAAGGATGAATACATACACAATGGATTTGCTACAGATTTTGTTTTATTTTTGAGGTTGTGCAAATTTTGTTTGGGATTTTTCTGTAGATTTGTCTGCATTTTCTTTAGTGAAAGGAGGCAAGATTTGTCTGCAGAACTTGCCTTTTCCCATTGATGTCATTATAAGAAAAATCTGCAGTAAATTCCAAGACAAAATCCACAGCAGATCCTTCCCTTATGCAGCCTAAATATCCATCCATATAAAACTCCACTAGACATAGTATAATGTAGCTGATAAAATGTAATAAAACATTAAGCAGGCAAAAACATCACATATAGGAACCAAATAAGTGGTTTTGTTTTTGGTTTCAGTCACCCCTACCCCATATGTCATTATGCAGATTTTCAAATACCATTGTAATATTCATCAACTTTCATGAGAAAGGTTAAATATCTTAGATTTAATCTGATAAAACACCACTGTACTTATGTCACTACCTATTTATGTATATGCAGTGTTTACTGTTAAATGAAAAAAATAAAAATATTTTTTTTAGTTCAAAGATGTTTTTTGTTTGGTAACTCAATTATATTTCAATCTTCTGAGATTCCCAGAGGGACATGTATGAAAACTGTCTTGGTCTAAGACTTTCTTTGTTGCCCGTAGCAACCAATCAGAGCGCCCCTTTCATTTTTTCAGAGCATATATGAAATGAAAGGGGCGCTCAGATTGGTTGCTCTGGGCAACAAAGGAAGTCTTAGACCAAGTCGGTTTTCACACATGTGGCCCTTAATTTTTAAGTACAGATGTAGCGGTTAAAAGTAGTTTATTTATTTTTTACTTTAAATGGGGCCAGGGTTGGGGGAACAGGAAAAAAAGATATACTTACCTCCTCGCCCCTCTCTGCTGTTCTTTAGTTCCCTAGGATCCGCTTCCCTTATGTTTCTGTGCAGCGTGCAGTCCAACAGCAGAAACTTACGCTCCATTGTGAGTGAGCAGAATGCACGCTTCTGCTGTTGAATGCAATACATGAAAAAAACTTTGAGGTTCTTAGTTCACATGTTTTGATCAAAGCTGTTTAAGCCACCCCCGACTTTCAACGGGACCTCAATGCAGGTGGTGCTACTCTATTATTACCTCTCATTTGAGTCCAATTCAGACTTCTCATTTGGGTACTCAGACCTCCATAATCCAGAGTGAAAAAAGGCACCAGCTTTATAAGCATACTGCACTGATCTAGCAACCTGTGGAGATGGGCGGAGTGCAAAAAAAAAAAAAATGGAGGCATCCACTCCTCCCTATATAAGTTAAAAGCAATATATGCCAAATGCAACATATAGTTCTGCACTGAAAAACACATTGTGAACACAGGAGCGCTCTGGCATGGTTGTGGTATATATACACACATTCCAATATCAGTAGCACACCATCAGCTAAAAGAGCTATCAAACAAGACATGGAAACCTCTAAAAAAAAGCATTTATGCTATATACAATACATGAAAAAAACTTTGAGGTTCTTAGTTCACATGTTTTGATCAAAACTGTTAAAGCCACCACCGACTTTCCCTTTTAAAGTCGGGGGTGGCTTAAACAGTTTTGATAAATGCTTTTTTAGAGGTTTCCATCTCTGCTGTTGAATGGCTCCCATAGTGAGTGTATGGAGTGCAGGCTTCTGCTGTTGGATGGCCTCCATAGTGAGTGAATTGAACACAAGATTCTGCTTTTGAATGGCCTTCATAGTGAGTGAATGGAAGTGGAAGCCTCTGCTGTTACATGGCCTCCATAGTAAGTGTAAGGAGTATAGGCCTCTGCTGTTGGATGACCTCCACAGTAACTGAATGGAGTGCAGGCCCTGGCTGTTGGATGGCCTACATATGGAGAGCATGAAGTGCAGGTCTTGACTGTTGGATGGCCTCCATTGGAAGTAAATGGAGTGCAAGCCTCTATTCTTGGATTGCTTCTATAGTAAATGTATGGAGTATAGGCCTCTGCTGTTGGATAACCTCCACAGTGATTGGAGTTTAGGTTTTTGCTGTTGGATGACCTCGACAGTGACTGAATGGAGTGCAGGCGTTGGCTGTTGGATGGCCTCCATAAGGAGTGAATGGAGCGCAGGCTTTGGCTGTTGGATGGCCTCCATAGTGAGAAGATGGAGTGCAGGCTTCTGCTGTTGGATGACCTCCACAGTGACTGAATGAAGTGCAGGCCTTGGCTGTTGGATGAATTCCATAGGGAATGAATTGAGTGAAAGTCTTGGCTGTGGGATGGACTTCATAGGGAGTGAACTGAGTGAAACTCTTGGCTGCTGGATGGAGGGAGTGTATGGAGTATAGGCCTCTTCTGTTGGATGGCCTCCTTAGGGAATGGAGTGTAGGCTTCTGCTGTTGAATGACCTCCCCGTTGACTGAATGGAGTGCAGGCCTTTACTGTTGGATGGCCTCCATAGGGAGTGAATAGAGTGCAGGCCTTGGCTGTTGGATGGCTTCTATAGGAAGTGAATGGAGTGCAGGCCTTGCCTGTTGGATGGCCTCCATAGGGAGTGAATGGAGCACAGGCC
The DNA here is from genome assembly GCA_025379985.1 of Phyllomedusa bahiana. Taxonomy (NCBI): domain Eukaryota; kingdom Metazoa; phylum Chordata; class Amphibia; order Anura; family Hylidae; genus Phyllomedusa; species Phyllomedusa bahiana. The sequence goes on from JAODAL010000579.1 coordinate 168,260, forward strand.
TTGGCTGTTGGATGGCTTCTATAGGGAGTGAATGGAGTGCAGGCCTTGGCTGTTGGATGGCTTCTATAGGAAGTGAATGGAGTGCAGGCCTTGCCTGTTGGATGGCCCCATAAGAAATCAGTGAATGGCCTATGTGCAAGGGCCTTGGCTGTTGGATGGCTTCTATAGGAAGTGAATGGAGTGCAGGCCTTGCCTGTTGGATGGCCTCCATAAGAAGTGAATGGAGTGCAGGCCTTGGCTGTTGGATGGCCTCCATAGTGAGTGCAGTGCAAGCTTCTGCTGATGGATAGAACGCTGCACAGGAAACAGATCCTGGGGTGCTTCAGAATGGCAGGGGCAGGGGACCAGGGAATAATGATGCCTTTTTTCTATTTTCACCCACCCTAGACTCCTTCAACACTAATTTAAAAAAACAAACAAACTGGAACACCCCTTTAAGATAACCAGTGTAATAAATATAGGGTTCACAGTGGTCAGTTCCAACAAGATCTCCAAAGTCTAGGGGGCCAACTCTGCATCACTAAAGCTAGATACAATCCTAGATTACCTGTTGTTGATTGTATTCTTAGTAATATACTAAACAGGGTTGTGTCGTGACAGATGTGACCCCAACTAATGATGAATTACAGTTTCCTGAAATAAAGGTTATATAGTTTTTCATTACACTTTCCACATCAATGTATGACTTTTTTTTCCAGATTTCTGCTTGCAGTCATTCTAAAGGTCCCTATATTGGTTAATTCCAGAGGATAAAATGTCTTTATTATATAATGAACAATCCAGTAGTCAACACAGTGGTTTAGTGATTACCAGTGTTGTTTTACAGCACTGGGGTGCTGGGTTCAAATCCAACCAAGAAGAACATCTGTAGAGTCTTGAATGTTCTCCCCATGTTTGTGTGGATTTCCTACACCTACTCTGGTTTCCTCCTACACTCCAAACAATATACAGGTAGAGTAAGCTAGACTGTAAACTCCAATGGGCTCGGGGAGTAATACATTTATAAGATCTCTCTCTTGTAACAAGTCGTCCATAAGTGTGACATCACATGACCAAGACAGTTTTAGTACCCTAAGGCATTGTTCACATGGTGGATTTTTTTTATTGGGAAAAATCCACCACATATCCACGGCAGAAATCTATTCCGATTTCTGCTTTGGGTTTTAATTGGGTGCAGCAGATTTGGTCAAGGAGCCCAGAAACTACTTAGCCCCATTGAATGGTGCAAATCTGTGTTGTGTTTTAACAGTGTTTTTGGCTTTCATATGCTACTTATTTTTTTTGCGTATACCACCTATAATTAACCAAAAGAAGGGCCTATCACATAAAGTATCAAGTGGTAAACACAGTAATATAATATACACCTAAAGAGGCCAAACCACAGAAATACTGAATTAAACTAACCTTTATTGAAAAATATTATTTTAAAAATATTTAAAAAACATACAATGTTCATGGCAATAGCACTGCACAAATAGCATGTCTACACAACTGCATCCCCAAATAGCAACATCAAAAAAAGGAAGAATACATTCCATTAAAGAAATAGCACTCTGCAGCAATTGCTGGAAGGTATATATATATATAATATATATATATATATATATATATATATATATATATATATAATATATATATATATATTTTATATATATATATATGAATACATACACATACATATAACGAGTACCTAACCTGAATGAACAGCAAACAGCAGAATAGAGCACAGAGGAGCACGTACCTCAATTTTTTTGCGTGCCTCAGATTGCAAAATCTGCATTGAAAAGTCTGTACTATATAAACTACAGCACCGACTCCCATTAAAGGGCCTGTCTCAATACAAAGATTAGCTTTCAACATATAGGGAATGCCAAATCAATACTTTTTACAAATATATTATTCTTTTCATGTCATGTCAGTCATGTCAGTGCAATTAGAAGAGCTGGGAATATGGAGCTGATTTGCTAATCACTGCCATAGAATCACCCACAGTCTAACCAGGAACAGTGAGGGAGTGGGAATATGAAGCTGCCTGTGGCTCTGTGAAACAGGATGGTGAGACAACCCCTTTAAGTATAGTGGAAAAAAATAATCAATGAAGATTCTCATTAAATGACTGCAAGCGGAGACCCTAAAAACCAAAAGAAACTGGTACAAAAATGGAAATATTGGAAAATTCTGTAACTTTTCATTATACAAAGGATAGCTTTTATTTGATTAAAGTGCCATAGGGCAGCATGGTGGCTCAGTGGTTGGCACTGTTGACTGGCAGCGCTGGAGTCCTGGCTTCAAATCCCACCACGGACTTCATCTGCAAGGAGTTTGTATGTTCTCACTATGTTTGCATGGGCTTCCTCTGGGTTATCCGGTTTCCTGATACAGATATGTTAGTCTGGCATTAGAATATCAGCCCCAGTGGTGACAGGAGCCAATGTAAATGATGATAATCTCTGTTCAGTGCTGTGGGATATAATAGCACTATATAAATGAGTATAATCAACAAACACCCATTTAAGTTCCTAATTCTCTGCAATTTTTTCTCTGTCAATAAGAATATTATGTTTTATTCATCCATTATATATTTTGTGAGCCAGAACCTTCTTTACCGTAATAAAATTGTATTCGGCACTGTGGCGTAAATTGCTTTCTCATACAGTTTAATGGCCAGGCAGTGTATGTTGAGCATTGTGTAAAAAGAGGAAATTAATATTTTATTAACTTACTGAATGAAGGGCTGTGCCAGGAAAAGATTAAAGGAGTCAGTTTAACCAACATTCATTGACTTTAGATAGAGTAGTGGTGTCTGGCCGGTTCCATTCTTGTTGCACAATGCGGCCCTTTCACTGGTCCACAGTTTCTTACTTCGTTACGACTCGCTATTCAGACAAGAAAAGGAGCATTTGTTAAAACCCTGTAAGAAGCAATTGGAAAGATTTATGTGAATTTAAGGGGAACAATGATAGTCTGTTGTAGATCACAGTTACACTTCTGTTTTCCAAACAAGAGCCTGCAGCTTTAAGGTAATGAAGGTTTTATTGGTTTTCACAGTGGTTTTATGTAGATACAGTGTTTTGCATAGTAAATGGCATGGGTTCTTGTGTTTTATATGGAAAATAATATAACGCATACGGACCATTGGTCTATCTAATGAAAGAGAAAATAAGAGTCAACCTCTGATTAACAAAAGTACGGTAGAATTTGTTGTATTATTTTTGGCTTTCTACCTGACTTTTCTCAACCCAAACAAACAAACAAAGGGCGACATGTCCCAACACGCCAACGCCAGTTTTTTGTTCTATTTTGCAGCAAACCCGCTTTTTACGCCATATTCTTGTTGTAAATGGACTGTCATACACCAAAACTAGACGCTTTATACACCGGGAACTACACTTTGTAATGCACCTAAATATGGTGCACTGTGCGCCCCTGTCGCGAAATGCGCCTATTGAGGCGACTTACATATGTAATGTGCCCCCGTCGGGTAATGAGCCTCGATAGACGCATGCCATATGCTACCAATGATATGCTATGTGCCGAGTGTTGAGCAATGCGCCCTTTTTTAATGCAGTGCGCCCTTTTTTGATACAATGCCCCTTTTTTGATACAATGCGCCCTTTTTTGATGCAATGTGCCCCCTTTTTTGATACAATGCCCCTTTTTGATACGATGCGCCCTTTTTTGATGCAATGCGCCCTTTTTTGATACAATGCCCCTTTTTTGATACAATGCCCCCTTTTTTGATGCAATGCGCCCTTTTTTTGATACGATTAAGTAATTAATCGCATTAAGTAATCTATGCAAGGTATAACTGATGACAATTTTAAGAAAGTATCGGACTTTCAGGCACACTATATACTGATTTTATGCGCCTAAAACTGGCATAGATACGCCACTTTTCGGACATGTCACCCAAAGTGTTTAAACAGTCCTTGTGGATAACTCACAGTCTCTTATCCAAGAATATTCCTGGGCTCTCTCCCCAACAGGATCAAGAGAATGTGCTCTAGCAGGGATCACCAGCTTACGCACAGTCAGAAACACCCTTCTCACTGGGAACCATACCCCAGCTCACCTGACCTTCCAGGCCTATATAGCCAACAAGCCTGGTCTAGACCTGAAAACACAGGAGTGGCCATCCCACCCAGCTGCTTGACCACTGCGGTAAAAGCCGGCCCGGACTCAAATGCCAACAAGCAGCCATACTAAAAATACAAACGTGTCAGTGGCCTATTACCACAGACACCAATGCTAAATGACTTTTTACCTCGCAAAGACCAAGCACCTCGGCGACACATACCAGCCGTCTATGACAGCTCCTTGAGCCTTCTTACAATACTTTATGCACTGGACTCAAAGCAGTAGTGCACCACATGTACTGCATATAAAGCAATATACCCATGGGAAATAGAGTAACAATAGTCCAAAAGAGATTGCATTTCTTCTATAATCTCCTATAGGTCTGCCACTGTATACATGCAGATACCTTTTTCCAGGCAGCCCAATGAATAGCTGCTATATAGTCCTGAAACATGATCTTGATGGTGATACACACATACGCATGATAGAGGCCAGTTTCATTGGAGACCTCTCGGTATGTTGCCTTGTGATGATATAGAAACTAAGGGCGACATGTATGATTTTTGGCGCTCAGGCACCATTATTTTTGGCGCATTAATAGCATAGAATGCGCCTGAATCTATGAAATCCTTTGTTTCTACTGGCCCGGGAAACCATTTAAGTTCTATCACATAAATATTTGTCACTAAGTTTTCACAAAACAAATGAAATTACATAACATACCTATAACTCTACAACTAAGGACAACTATAAATAAAATCTTTAATCATATAAGACAAACAAAATAAGAATAAGAAAGCAATAAAAAGGTCAAATTACCCATGGTTGATGGACCCACTAAGACTTATTGTATATCATGTTTAGTTTAGAACTTTAAATTAACAATATTTATGATTGACTCTGTTTGTTGTTGTCCTGTTATTTGTTCGTTTTGTCGTCCTTTTGTTTATTTAATTATGTTTTTTCTTTGTTTTTTGTATTTTTGTTTTTGAATTTTATATTTCTTCAGGAATAAAGACATATACATTTTATTATTTTTGGTATCAAATCCTCTTTTTCTCTGTTTAGTAAAGCAATAAATGTGTAGCTTTGTATGGTTGTAGTGTGACACGCCTCCAGCGCGCCCCATGATCTCAGGCGCATTACAAAAATGCCGCGGGTGCTTTGTAATGCGTCTGGTATTGGAGTGCGCCTCATTAGAAATATAGCGAACGTGGCGGCGCCAGTTTTCGGGCTGAAAAGATGCCAGACTTCTGGCACAGCCCTGTTCATACTTGTCGCCCTAAACGTAGATGTTGCCTCTTGTCAGATTTGATTTCAGAACCCAATTTGACACAGTAATAGTGTTAACCAATGAGCCACTGCGATAACTAACTTGAAATGAATACTATTAGTATATACAATTACTATTACCTTGCCTCTAGTTTCCTCCAGCCTTCTATAACTTGACCGTTATAGTTTCTGTTGGTTGTTACATTAGTATGGAAGCAATGTTATCGCTGCCTAGTCATAAGACATGGGATATCATTCAAAGCGAAATATTTTTCGGCTTCTTAGTTATCATACATCTGTTTCTGTGAGTTGTTTACAGCTTTCTTAGAGTCTTAAATCTGTGTAAATTTGCAGTAAAAATGGCTGCTTATTTTCTCTAACTAGAGACATATGGCACAGAGCGAACAATATGGAAGGTATCACGACAGCTAGTGCCAAGTAGACTTTTTGATTGCTAAACAAAACGACTCAGTCTAAAATGGTTTTAAATGAAATACTGTAGACCAGGGGTGTCAAAATCAAATACACAGTGGGCCATTAATTAAAAACGTGAACAAAGACGTGGCCAACTTTGATATTTATTGAAAAAATGTCTACAATTGATGAAGTTTTTACTTTTAATAAGATATAATGATGAACCTTTTCATAAGAAAACAAACTTACGTTTTGCATTGACTCTGGAACATCACAGCCCAAAGGGGTTTTCTCACCATGCAGTTTCAAAGAGCCACAGCCAGCTTTAGACTCGCACATTCTGTTCAGGACCTATAGTAGTGTTTGAGATATCAGCTCTGCTGTTCTTAGCTATTCCTGTTACACTGACAGGACTGCAGGAGATTTATTACATATACTATACAAGGCTACAGAGCTCTATACAGTCTATACAGTGAAAGCTTCTCATTAAGCTAAGTAACCAAAGTCTATTGTTAGAAATAAGACTTCACGTAGGGTGACTTACCATGAACGGACTGACGGCAGCTTAGCGCAAAGAGAGATACGAGGGAGTGGGGAGAGTTGGCTGGTAACCATGGAAACGTGTACTCTAAAAATAACATCTTCTTTAACTCATGACCAAGCAAAATCAACAAAGCAATGTATTTTGTAATAGTCTGCATTTACCTTTCCCTACATGGGAAAGTTAATCATTATGGTGAGAAAACCCTTCAAACACTATTAACAGGCTGAGTGACAGCAGTATAATGCCATCTCTTGACTTCTTCTACTTCTTTTCTGTACACACTGCCTGGCCATTACTTGCAGGTTAAATATAATAACACTGCCAAATTTGGCCAATACGTCTGAGTTTGACACCCCTGCTATAGACATGCTGGCATGGCTGTATCAAGGAATATTATAAGAATTATAGCATTATATTTATACAATGTGTATGCCAGCAATTTCATGTCCCCATACAGCCAAAGCATCTGGGCCCCAGCCCCATTACCAGTTCCTATTTTGCATCATATCTATAGGCCCCTTTTTTTCTTAAATTGTATTAAAGCTCTGGATAGCAGTACTGATGGTTGTAAGTATGATTTCCAAGGTAAATCATTTCATTTTGGTTGCAGGTTTCTGGCTGGAGGAAGTATGACGGATAACAGGCAGGATGAGCCCAAATCATCCCACTGGGCACCAGGACAGCTCAGTGAGGCTTCACCTCTCCCTCACACAACAGATATGAAAGAGCAAGGGGGAGCAGGAGATGGAATGGTCCACAGCTCCAATGGCATTCCCTTCAGAGAGACAGAGGGAAGAGCATATGGGGAGAGGGCTCTCCAAGAATCACATCCTACAAGCAAGGAGAATGGCATCAATGGAGAGATGCCATCTGGAGACTCAGAGACGGCAGGTAAAGATGTGTATTCAAGCAACACAATTTTTATGATGTATGTTCAGGCTCTGTTCACATTGCACTTTTCATTAATGGTCAAGGCATTGGCTGTAAATATTCATATATTTGCATATCTCTTATATAAAAGAAGGGTTATACCTTGTCCTTTCTGGGATGTGTCTGCACTGAAACACATAGACTATCCTTTTTGTTACAAATAGACAAAAGTATGCTGGTGCATATGCCCCAAACGCAAGCCAAAAGGACAATCTTCTAGTATTCATTATATTAATGAAAGCCTGTGTATTCATATGGTGTATACACAGGTAGCATGATGGCTGCACACGCCAAATGTACAATTAAATGTGAACAGAGCCTACAAAATTAATTAGCGGAAATATCTGGGGTATAGATAGTTAGGGATATTTTGCTTTTGGTTGAAATCTCAGATTTAACATAAAGTATCCTGAGTTTTTATTTTAAACAAACTAAATGAGACCATCTCTTACCTTTCTAACAAGGAGCTTAATGACAAAATTCCCAACAGGTGTTTGATCCTTGAAATTAAGGGGATCAATTTGCGTTGGGATTTAAACAGTCCTCCTCATCATGCTGTTCACATTTTGACATCATGAGACCAAGACAACACCTTAAAATTGATCAACATTATCTTGTGAACAGCATGATGAGGAGGACTGTTTAAATCCCAATTTAAAGTGATCCCCTAAATTTATTGGGTGATTCTTGGAATAAAAAACACCGGTTGGGAAGTTTGCCATCAAGCTTCTTGTTTGAAATCAGCAAGTTGTGCAATAAGCACTGAAACATTGAACAGTTGTATATCTTCACTCTACAATCAAGAGATGGTCTCATTTAGTTTGTTTTAAAAATTTTAATGAAATAGTATGTTCATCTGGAAGTTTCAATCAAAAGCCAAATATCATAAGACATTAGGGATATATACATATATCCCCTATGTCCCAAATGTCCCCTATTGTGTGAATAATCCTAGTTTCTTATGGCTTGGGTAACCTCATCAAGCTACTCGGTTACAAATAGTAAGAAAATTGCATTACATGTTATTTATATAAAGGGTATCTATACAGTAATACTTTATCAAAACCAAGTTAAAAGCATATATGTATCGAATACATGGACCCCTGTTCTCCAGGATGTGTGGAAGTGAACTCTCTGTGCTCTGTTTAGTGAGCAAAATATTTTTAGGATTTTTAGCATAACTGTACACTAAAATTATTTAAAGGCATGTTCTCTCCATGCTGTTTCACAGCGTTACAGCCAGCTTGAGATTCTCACTTCCTGGCCAGGCTGTGGGTGGTTCTATAGTTGGCATAGCAGCTCTATTCCTGTTACAGTGACATTAGTGTCGGAGGTTTATAATCGGTAGTTCACAAGGCTACAGTGTGCTAAAGGGTTGTAGCTTGTCATTGACTTGGACAGGCTCATGTGCTAGAGATAAGACTCAGCAGGAAGTGATTCTTCATGGTCAGAGGCAGCTTGGAGCAATGAGAGAGGAGAGAGAGCAGAGATAGGTAGTCGGTAACCTAGATAAACTTGTGTACACTAGAAGTAGATAAAATTTTCTTTATCTCCTGAACAAAACTAAATCAAAACAGCAACTTATTTGTTAACGGCCTCCATTTACCTTTGCCTGCATGTTAATCATTGTGGTGAGAAAACCCTATTAAAACCAGGAAAGCTTTGGGAAAGGATCTTAGTTTTGGCGAGCCCTCATGCACAGGACCATATTACCGACCAGCTTGGTACAGTTCCATAACAGGGCACACAACCTGCAATGGATCTTTTCTCTAATTTCTCTGTGCCTCCTATGTTATATGAAGCCAAATGAGGATTCTTGTCTGGAAAATAATGGCATACTGCATCAAATAGAACCATCTTCTTCAGCAAGAAAGTTGATGGAGGCATCATACGGTGGAATTAAGAATTGCTCCAAGCCAAAAGGGGCTGTGCTTTCAGTATTATTTCTTGTTCTGAAGCCTTGGAACCTCAGATACAACTTCCCTGCCCAATGGACCTCTTTAGTAGAACTCACTGTCTGAGCAATATTAAATGGGTTCATCAAGCTGTTAATAAAAATTGCCAAAAGAAAGGAAATGGCATAAAATAACAAAACATTGTTACTACCTGATACGTTCTCCTACCCCTCCAGCACTACCCCTCTGGTCCTCACCTGTCACCACTGCAGCCAATTACTGGCCTTAAAGGGGTTGTCTCACTACAACGATTGCTTTTTATGTTAAATATCTTGCAAACACAAGTCACTTTGCAACCTGTGTCCATTAACAGAGTCCTACCTATTCTGAGAGATCCCATCTTGTATGGGCTGCATCAGCTCCTCAGGTCACTATGGCTACAGACCTGTTCAATCTCTCATGATAGGCTGCCAGCGCTGGTTGCTATAGCTACAGACCTGGCTTCTACTGCAGCCTTCTAGAAGCCAGTAAACACGCCCCTGAATTCAAAATGAAACCAAGAAAACAGGACTGAGGTAAGATGAATCAATGTAGTGAGACAACTCCTTTAACAGTATAAGGACAAGACTGCTAAGGTGAATAATTGGCTGCAACCTTTTCTGCACTTTGGTCCATGTCAACTTTGACCCAAATCCAAGCAGTTTAATTCAGGTCGGCCTAAATCTAATTTTGGTGAAAATCCCCCAAAAATCAACCCTAACCCTAAACTGGGTTTAGGATTAGGGTTTGAATTTTTTACTGGCTTGTAAGGATTAATTTACCATTACCTAATGTCCCTGGTGATCATTGCGCCCATTGCAGCCTAAATTTTGACTGAAAGTGAGATCACGCTGGGAACGATGAGGTGGTGTCAGACCAGAAGTTAAGCCGCACTTAGAAAGAAGGTAGACTCATAGGTGATGGTAAGATAACCTTGATAAGACAGTAAAATGATAAGTTTACTCCTGAAAGCCCAGATTAGGGTTAGGGATAGTGCTAGGGCTAGAGAAAAAAATTGGGTTCAGGATGTCCCAAATCAAAATTCGATCAAACTAGTCTTAAACCGAACAGTCCCTTATTTGGGCAACACTAGCTTCAACAGTCATGTGACAAAACCCCTAAATGACTATAAGAATACCAATACAGGCATGTCCCCATGGCACCAGTTTGCGGCCGTTTTTTCAGACGGTTTGCGCTTTTGCAGACCGTCTGAAAAACCGGCCGCAAACTAACGCACTGGGCCGCTATGGAAAACCCATGCAGCAGTCCCCACAGCACGGGTTTTCTGCCGGCCGCCTGAAAAAACATTGAACATGTTCATTCTTCCGTCCAGTTTTCGGACGGAATATGAACATATCAATGGGAAGGGTTTTTCTCTGCTCATCGCGGAGAATAGCTGTCCCCCGGCGGCTTTGGGGACGGCACTAAAACAGGACAAATACCAGTTGGATAAACTGACCGGTATTTGTCCTTTGCCGTGGGGATGAGCCCTAACTGCACATCCATGTTTTGTATTAATTTGCTTACAACATACTACTCAGCTTTGCCAGTTACTCTGAAGTTGTTATCCTCTTTAGAACTACTTGAACTACTTCCTGAGTTTTTACTGAAGGGTTTGGCTTCTTAGGTTACAATTAGTCTTGTAAAGCAATTTTTTTTTTCTAAAGCTCCACGTGTAGTTTGCTGTGGACAGATTGTTAAAATGAATCCTGTGCCGAAGGCATGAAATTACATTGTTGAAATTCTTTGAAGTATGAAAAGGTCAGCCCTGATGCCATTTAGATTTTGTTATGTTGTTTAGCCGGAGGGAACATGCTATTCTAGTTGCAAATATGTTCTCTTTGCCATTTGGTTATCATAAATGAGTTGGTGGCGTTCATCACAGATGCCTGCACAATAAATCAGTGAGACATGGACTCTAACATTGGTTTGTTCACATACTTTGAGGCAGTATGACACTGGGGTAACAATAAATGAAAGAAGATATCATGTTCTTTCATTCATACCCAGATATTCACTGATATTGCCAAGAGATTAACAATGCAGCACATTTTTTTTTAACTTTGGTGGCTGTGTGGTGAAAATTAAGGTATTTGGAGAAAAGCATAAAAAAAACTAGAAAAATATTATTATAAAGTATTGTAATGTATTGGTAGGATAGGTCCTTCACTTCCAGTTGTGCACATAGGCAAATCTGCAGGCTGGCATCTTATCTTGCAAGGTGTTGTCCTCTTTAGAAACTAAATTTTTGCTGTAAGAGTCCACAAAAAAGATAAATAATCAGGATGGGTTCCATTGTTAGTACACCCAGCCATCAGCTAAAACCTGTAGGGAACCAGGCAGTAAATGTCTCATTCCCTGCTAGCACCACCACAAGGAAAATGAATGGAAAGTCCATGTAATGTATAGACATGTTCGATCCATTGCATTTGGTGAATGTATTCTGCTATGGCTATTTGTTGGTGGTCTTCAATAGGAGAAAAGTCTCTAATTGTGAAATCTCTAGTGCTTGAAAACCCATTTACAGAGAACCTGTCACATAGTTTATGCCCCCCTTTCTGAGGACAGAACAAGCTAGTGACAGACCTGCTGTTTCCAGCACTGTGTCCCTTATTCTGTAAGATGCTGTAGTTTTCGAGTATTTAAATGCTCAAATCTGCAGCTTTCAGCCAGAAAAGAGTCATTCAAAGAGTATTTCATACCCCGCCCACCTGAGGCTAGCCCCTCCCACCTCAACTGATAAACCTATTACTTTGAATAGGTAGAAACATGTAAATAACTGTCAGTGGGTGGGGCTAGCCTTTGGTGGGCAGGGCTAACACCTACTCATGAATAAGATTTGAGGGGTAAATGCTCTAAAACTACAGCATCTTACAGAATAAGGGACACAGCGCTGGAAACAGCAGGTCTGACACTAGCTTGTGCTGTCCTCAGCAAGGGGCATAATCTATGTGACAGGTTCCTTTTAAAGAGGACCTGTGACAACTCCAGACATATCTGTTTTAGTAAACACTTGTGTTTCCTATGAAATAATCATTTTGAATCATCTTCGCTTATAACTCTATGTTGTACTATTCCTATGTTATTTCGTCCACATATTTATTACTGAACCTGTCAGATGGGTGTTACCCTTACAGTTCTCAGAGGGGTGTGTCCCTGCACACACTGACTTAATCAGCACTGATTGGACAATGGCAGACTGTGCAGCGACACAATGCCAATAGGTAACACCCAGCTGTCAGATTCAGTAATACATTTCTAGAAGGAGTAATAGGGTAACAATGCGACATAGAGTTATAAGAGAAGATTCTCTTGAATTGTTATTTCATAAGTATTTTCTAAAACAGAACAAACAGGAATGGTCACAGTTCTGTCCCAATTGATTCCATTCAATAAATGGGCTGTTCATACAGTATCATATCTAGCCCCTTAAGGACCACAATACGTCTTTTGTAAGCAAAAATGAGCATCAGTGCTGGTTGAAGCAGGGGATCTGGTATTTGATGACATTTAGGACTCTGCTCTAATGACAAAGAGTGGAAATAGCTCAGATCCAAGTTGTATAACCCCTTAGATGCCCCAGTGAATAGTGACCATTGCATCTAAGTGGTTTTAGAGGGAGGTGGTTATCTTTCTTACCGCATTGGCACCCCTTTCATGGTAGCCAGGGACCTAATAAAGGCTTACAAGTCTGAATTCTGTATTTGCTTTTTAGGCCCTGGCAGAGGTAGAGTAGGATGTTGGGCAGTGCTGCCCCGACAGGTATAATATGATGCACTACATAAGTAAGGAGGTGTATTATATGAGCAATCAAATGATTGCATGTTTACCAGTAAGTCCCCTAGTGGAACTAAAAAATAATTGTAAAAAAAGTTTAATAAAAGACATAAATCTAAAAAAAAAAAAAAAAAATCCCTAGTAAGATTAAAAAAAGAAATCCCAATTTTTCCTAATAAAATTCCTATCAAAAGAAAATAAAACAAAATAAACACAACCTATTTGTAATTGGTATTGCTACAACTGTACTGACCCAAACGACAAAATTCCTATTCGTAAGTGGTATTGCTACAACTGTATTGACCCAAACTACAAAATTATCACATTATCTTACATGGTGAACGGCGTAGAAAAAAAAAAAAAAAAAAAGCAATGCCAAAATAAATTTTTTTTGGCCAATTTTCTTTAGAAAATGCAAGGTAAATAGTGATCAAAAAGTGTTATCTACCCAAAAATGGTATCAATAAGAACTAAAGGTCATCCTGCAAAAAACAAGTACTCATCTGTCAACAGAAAAATAAAAATGTTAAAGGTCTTGAAATACAGAGATACACAAACAAAGAGACACACAAAAAAACTGAAAACACTATAGAATTATGGAATGTCCATAAACGTACTGACCCATAGAATAAAGTTATCACAGTATGTTTATCATATGTTGAATGGTGTCAGTTTAAAATGCAAAAAACTGTGGCAGAATTACTAAACTACTGTTTTTTTTTACTCTAGTCCTCTCTGAAAGAGTTAATATAAATTAATCAATAAGTTAAATTTACCCCAAAAGTGTACTGTTAAAAAATAAGACCTGACTTAAAAAAAATCTCTCATATGGCTTTTTTCACAGAAAAATAAAAGAGTTAGGGCTCTTGTAATGTGATGATGAACAAAATAAAAAAAATCACTTGATCCCTAAGGGGCTCCACTAAGAGCCACTAAGATTTTATAGCAATTGGAAGGTATGATGAGTGTTTATTTTTTAACACCATTAAACTTAATTTGGTTTAAAAAAAATGCATCAAAATAAAGGAGGAACAGACACCGGGCCAGACTAGTGACCAAAAAGAGAATAATCTTTCTTGAGCACTTTTGCTATTGAAGGTGGTTCTATTGGAGTATGGCCCCATCCAATTTGCTATGAGTAAGTACACCATAGAGCAGGGGTTCCCAACTCCAGTCCTCAAGGCCCACCAACAGGTCATGTTTTCTGGCTTTCCTTAGCATTGCACAGGTGATCTCATTATGGTGCACAGTTGATATCATTATTGTCAGTGGATTCTGTGGGAAATCCTGAAAACCTGACCTGTTGGTGGGACTTGAGGACTGGAGTTGGGAAACACTGCCTTAGAGTGACTGAAATGGGCCAGCAATATGTGATGCTATCAGTCTTATGGATCTGATTGTTGTAGTCTGTTGCTATGTCGGTGCATATTATAGTTTTTGATATGATTAAATAAAGAAGGATCTTTTTATTTAACGAACAACAATGGGATTTGTACTCTCCTTGGAAGCTGGCGTCCTGTTCCTTTCCTTTGATTACTTATTGGGTGTGATGTCTTGCCTGTAGACGTGCTTTCTCGGGTTCCTCTCAACTTCACATGATCATGGCCATTATTGGTGTTTTTTGCTGCCCATCCAATTTGGGCTTATTCATGAGACTTCTTAGATGTAACAGTTTAGACCAGACGTGTCAAACACAAGGTCTGTAGGCCAAATCTGACCCATAACTCCATGTTATGTGACCTGTGATAGCTAAAACAGAACGAGAAAGGACGGCAACATTTGTATGCAGAGGGACTGGCTCTCCACTTTCCCCAGTGAACTCAGCCATTACTTGGTAGAAGCTGTGGTGCCAGAACAAGGAGCAGGCCCTGTCTTGGATTCAGAGCTGTGCTGTGTACCTTCACACTGCTCTGTTCAGCAACTTACTGGCTGTGGCATAGCTCTGACAACCCTACCCAAGTACCCTAGACACCTCCAAAGGCCCTCAAGCAACCCTTTGAGGGCAACCATAATACTGATGTGGTTAATGATACATCCTCTAATTATTGGTGAAATACTTGTGGATTTTCCAAATGCAGTAAAAGTAGATGCTCATCCTGCAAATTTGCAAAGAAGACTTTAATTTTAGGGATGCACTAACACAGCAAGTACATATTGTTAAACATTCATAGACTGATTCCACATATGTAGTCTATAAAGTAGATTGTACCATATGTGTAATGTCTAATATTGGTTGTACTATCACAAAATTAAAAACTAGAATATCCAAACACATTAGGGATGCTAATAATAATAATGCCCGTAATCCTTCTAATATTTCTAAACATTTCATGCAAATACTGGTTTAACAGGTTTTTCTTTTTGTGGTATAGAATGAGTTAATAAACCCGTTCATGGTGGAGACTGGAAGAGAATGCTTCTTAATAGAAAAGGCTTTTTGGATAATGAGGTTAAATATCTTGTATCCCGAGGTTTTAAACTATAGATCTGACATTATTTTACATTACTAGGACGTCTTTTCACGTTTTTTATCTTGAATGCAATTTTTTTAAAATATTTAACACGCATGTGGATTTTCTTATTATTTTTTTCTCTTTCTTTTTCTTTCAAAGATTTTTTTTCAAAACATTTTGTTACATTTTTTTTCTTCTTTTGTGTGTGATGTCATAGGGCATGTCTTTTCTGATACTACATTAACCCTACACCTGTATAATTAAGTAGCCGTGATGAAGCGTAGTCTGAACTATGTTGGCTGCTTCCTTGCTCTACTCTGTTAATGTTCCATAACTTTGCATATGATTACAGGCATGTTACAGGCTTTTAATATTTTTTGGGGAATAAAGCTGGATCTTTTATTTGAAGAGACATTGCTGGTATTTTCTTGGATTTATAATACCAATGTGGCCCCCAGTGAAAATGAGTTTTACACACTTGGTTTAGACTTTGAATTTACCCAAGGAACCCCTTAAGTGTTCCAGTTCATACCACTCATTATGTTTTAAAATTTACATTTTCATGTGATCTAGGTTTTCTTGTTCATCACATTTATTAAGATGTCACAATCTTTGTCATATGTTGAACACACCTTAGACTATGTTCACACGGCTTATTTGCCGTGCGGACGGGAGCGGGGGGGCCGGCAGCTCCCCGGCCAATAGACTATCATTACTAGCGGCGCGTATACGCCGCTAGAAAATGACATGTCACTTATCTCCCCGCTCGTCGTATTGTGCGAGCAGGGAGAGGAGACGTAATCCATAGTTCTCTATGAGAACTGTGGATTACCGTAATGACTGGTACGTATTCCAGCTGTAATTCGCGCAGTATGGCGCGTAATTACGGACTGAAATACGTCCCATTTTAAGCCGTGTGAACATAGCCTTATAGAGCACTAGACACACTTCTCTTCTCTGTGCTACCTCAAGGTTGTAACCCAAGGACAATGTTTAGGAGGTAGCAAACTAGGCAACTACTAGGTGTTCCAGTTTCCCATAGCTCCTAGCAGCTTCCTGGGAGTGGAGCTGATATAACATGGTAATTTTCAGTTGTCACTGTTACATCATAGCCACACAGTTCTCTCTGGTAAATGATCTGCATGGTGATTGCAGGGCACTGGGTAGCCGGTATTTTCATCTATCTTTACCAATCTTATAGTACCAATAGTCCGTTAGGTTTCAGTGGCATTGAGGATACAATATTTTCAACATACCATGGTCATTATCAGTTGAAACCAAATTCAGAAAAATCCCCAAACCACTGTTTGCATTGTATCTATCAGTGCTTTATTTCCGCATAAGGTAATGTAATTTAATGGACTAAAGAAAGTGCATATTTGGAGCCTAAAGAAAGTGCACATTTTGAGCCTAACCTTTTTGTTTCAATACCAGCTATTTAATTACATCTTCTCTCCTGTTGCCCACCCCAATTTTGTCCCATGATGTGATCGTTTTTTTTACTTTAAAGGGGTTTTGCCAGGATGAGCCTTATCTGCTAAGAAGCTAATGTAAACAAATCACGGAGCTAAAAGAGAGAGAGACGCACACAGCCAGAGCACAAAGCTGCATAAGGGATCGTGTGACATGTTCACTGAAATAATCAAACTGCAACTTGTGGATTCTGTATACAAAAGACAACAGTTTTTCTCCTCAGCAGCTTGAAAGCTCCTTCATGTTCTCTGTCATCAGATAAAGCAGGGATCTAATCACACTACAACTAGTTTATTCTGTATACAAAAGAAAACATATTGCTACCCGGTGCCTTGAAAACTTCTGCAGCTCAGTCTCATCAGATAAGAAGCTCTCTCTGCGCAAGCCCGACCAGGAGCTCTTGTCAGGCCATATCTAATACAAACTTTGAAGTAAGGCAGCCTGTAGCTCTCTCAGACTGCAATTTTTGTAATCACATATATTTAGAAAAGTGATTAAAAACCCATTTTGGAGGATCCCACGTCAACATTACATTGTGGCAAAACCCCTTTAAGGGCCGATCGAAACATGTTGGGACGGGGCTATAGGGATATATAGGGTCTTTTTCTGAGGGATAGGTTCCGGACAGGAACGCCCTTATCAGGGCGATCTCCCTGTTTATTTTGTGTTAAGCTAGGGAGTATTATGACATTCAAGGCCAAATAGGGTCAGATGTCATTTTGCCCTTGTGACTGTGGATTTTTGTAATTTTTCGGCTACTGTTTACCTGAGAGATTTATAGCCTATTTGTATTACTTTTTAATTAAATTTAGTAAAAGTTATGTTTTATTGAGATTTCCTCTTCTCACGCTTTTGAAACCAAATTTAGCATACAATACCACATTGCCTACCAGGTTTCAGAGACCATAGGCCCGGGTTTCAGACAAATAGCATGTTGTGACATCATAACACGTTTTAGTTAGGTAAGATACTGTGACATCATAACTCTGTCAGGTAAACTCCTGTGATACCATCGTTGATTTTTAGTCGATATAGCTGCTTTCTCATCAAAACTGCTTTTCTCATGTCATCTGCTGTGACATCACAGAGTGTTGAGGTTACCTTAGCTGCTATGACATCACAACATGGAGAGGACGTACCATATGTCCCATGAAATTAGCAATGGAGAAAAAAATAAGGAGCTTATATACTGTTCTTATATAAGGACCCTCAGCTGTTGTTGCCAGTCCCTTTAATTGGTCATGAAAGCTACATTTACATATGCTATTTGCTAACTCTATTTACAGACACTATGTGCTATAATTATATGCTGTTTCAAAGAATAACTACATGTTCTCAGCCTACTACCACCCGTGTCCTATGTCTACAGAACAGGAAACCAGGCCTTCTATGGTTACTCAAAGTGACCATTCTGGTGATAAATTATCAGACTGATAGTGGTGTATATTGACCTTATATGAAAGTAGTATTTTGGCATTAATTAGTCTATTTTGTTGTTTTATGGGGAGAGGGTGTTGTATCAGCAGTTTACTAAAAATTGTCTAAAATGCCAACCTGTGGGGATATACTTTGCCCCATTTTTTATAAGAATGATCCTATTGTAATATGTAATAAATTAAGGCGACAACCATCTCTTTTGTTCATATTCCTATTTTTTGTTGTTACAAATCTGTTGTCCATATCATGAACTTATTTGTTTTTTTTTAAATAGTACATTTCTAAATTTTATGTAATACAATTTCTTTATTGTGTGACCCCAGCCTCACTAGGAATAGAGTTACTTAAACGAGAATTCCCATTTTAGATATTTGAGGCATATCGATAGGATAAGCCATAAATGTCTGATAAATGTGGGTCCCATCTTTGTGACCAGCATTTATCCTGAGAACAATGGTTCACCCTTTTTCTTACCACCTCCCCGTTCTCGGCAGCCGTACACATGTGTGCACCTGCATCTATTTAGCATGTGCACAACTGCAGAAAACAGGTAGGTGGTAACGGAAATGGGTAAGTGAATCCCCATTCTCAAAATAAGTGCCGGTCCCAGAGATGGGGCCTGCACCTATCAGACATTTATGGCATATCAAAAGTATAGGTCTACATTGTAAAGTGCTGCGGAATATGTCGGCACTGTATAAATAAAGATTATTATTATATTATTATAGGTCATAAATGTCTAATATGAGACTACTCCATGAGGTACACGTGCTTAGCACAGTCAGACTGTTCAGAAATCCCATGTTCATAATCTAATACATACAAAGTCATAGTAGAATTTGATAAATTAAGTTTTACTGTTATGACCCATAGAGGCTGATCCTGTTTAAAGGGTGTCTAAACTTGTTTTTTAACAAAGCTTTGACTGCACATACTACACATGACTCTTCCACTCGGCCTTTTGATTTTTTTCTCTGTTTTTCTCCTTGAAAGCCAGCCCCAGGCCTGCTATGCCCAAGGACCACCAGGGGTTTTCCCTGCTCTCTTATAGGCCAATCCAAACCTGGTGCATGGGGCCCACTGTTGGAGTTGATTCTTGGAGCCCACCCTATAGCGACTCCAACCTCTCCACATACTGCACAGGGCTCTTGCCTTTTGCTTTCTGTCTCTCTTTTCTGCCTTTTTTTTTCCTGAAAAGCAGCCCCAGGCCTACTATGCCCTGAGCCCACTAGGTTTCCTCTGCTCAGTGACTGGCGGTCTAGTAGCTCCTCTCTACAGTACAGTGCGGTACTACATGTCCTGTACTGCTCTTATATGTATTAGTGAGCCTCATGCAGTGATTGGCGATCTAGTAGCGCCTCTCTACAGTACAGTGTGGTACTACATGTCTTGTACTGATCTTACAAGTATTAGTTAGGTGCATGCAGTGATTGAGGGTCTTGTAGCACCTCTCTACAGTACAGTGCGGTACTACATGTCTTGTACTGCTCTTTACATGTGCCAGGATGAGCGACTCCTTTGGGCATCAGGTGAGGGCCCCATTTTTTTCTAGCATATTGTGTATAAAGTACTTGAACCAAAGAAGCTCTCGTCCTCAACATAGACAGTGATTTTCAGCTTTCAGCAGCTCGTTCTGGCTGTTTCTGCAAGGATTTGCTTTTGCTGTATTAGTTTTCTGCTTCATTTTCTTTCATCTTCATTTTGCATTATATCACATTTTGGAACTCAGAACCAATTACCAATTTTCCATAAGGTTATGATTTCCACATACAATGGTCATCCTGGAACCAATTAATATTGTATATTGAGGCACCACTGTACATGCACACACATCAATAGTACAAGCAGGCAAGCAGCAGAGAAAAGCATGCCCCCTGCCGTCTGATTTCATGGCTATGATGACACTGCGGGAAATGTTGCATTTCCGGACTGTCATCCTTGTTATGGGCACAAAGCCTGGAATTTCGAGTACGGCCTCGGGTGGCCAGAAGTGTCGATGTTGGAGAGGGAGAGGTTTAACCCTAGAATCCCCCCAGTCTGAATGTTATCAGATACAACGGTGTGAAACTGTGTAGTGCAACGGATGAGAAAATATTGTCCTGTTCTAGAGCCAAGTGTTTATTTTAGGGACGTGTATACCGCAACATAAAAGCTCTGGTGTCAGAAAGATAATTAGTGATGATGAAACAGTTGTCTCTGTTCCTGGTTACAGGCCTGAAACCAGCTGCTTCCCACCACTGTTGTCATGACAACCGCTCAGCCAGCCCAATGGTATCCACAAAGACTCAGCAGCGCTCAGTATCCCTAGAGACAGACAGATAATTAACCGTATCTATGCTGGAGAGGCGAGTCAGCCGCAGCAGCTGTGAACAGGTGGCCATTGTGCTCCACAATCATTACACAACACAATGGCTTGTATGCTGGCTTCATTAGAGAAATGGAAATATCTTATCAGTTATGACTCCTTTTATTGACTGTGCACCTTTCATGCAAATTAATTATAGCTAAAAAAAAGTGTATATAAAAATACATGACATTATAAGTATATATGGAAGCAAAGGACTTAAAAACTTAAAATAAGATCTCAAGGCTTCCTTACAAAAATGTAAACTTGATACCGGGAGACATGATTACATTAGAGACTTTTAGTAACCTCCCTTCCACCTCTCCCTGTACTGAAATAGAAAAGTAACCCATACTTACCTCTCCCATCACCAATGATCCAGCACTGCCAGAGCTCCAGTGTTACCCCCTGTTCTTCACTGATAAATCACTTCTAATACATGATGAGTAAACCCAATCTCGGGCCCTCAGCAGTATTTTCCCTGCATGTATAAGTGACCTCGATCGTGATTGGCTGCGCATCATGTGACCCATGAAGGATGTCAAGGAGTTAGGGGGGGGGGGAGATGGGGAAAGGGGGAGAGGGGGGAAACGGAGGCGCGGAACTGGTGTCAAGAGGAAGTAGGGTTTTAATTTTCCATTTTAGCACAGTGGGAGGTGAGAGGAAGGCAGATTTTTAAACATTTTGTAAAAGATCAGCTCTAAGGTGGGTACATATGTAGCTTGTTTATTGTGAAGATGCGCACCGCATACCCGCTCCGAATTTAAGTGTCGGTCTTTTTCTCCACCCGTGTGGTGCCCACTTTCCCGCCGCTGCCTGCCAATCGGCGTGTATGGTTCCCTAAGGCACGCTAGCTCTTTGCGATTTAAAGGGTCAGCGCACCACTGACCGCCAATCACTGGCAGCATGCACCTTTATTAGGTCACCTCCCTCCGCCTCTCCTGCCAGACTTTGGTAAACCTACCTTGATTTTTGCGCTTCTTTGCTGTTAAACCCTGCTAGTTTCTTGACTCTTTTTTTCCTGTCCTGATATTTTGCGTGACCCGACCATTCCTCTCTGCCCCTTTTGTATCTCGTTGACACCTCGGCTGTCGCTGCAAGCGGCCGAGTTAGGGGTAGCGGCCTGGCAGTTCTCCAGAGTGAGGTCCATACCACCTTGCGGGGGGGCTCTGGTGAATAACGGGGGGCTCTTTAGAATCCACTCCCTGGCAAAGGGTTTTTTCATCTCTTTCAGCAAAACCAAAAAAACCTTCTTTGAATTTACCAAACTAGGTTTGGGAAAAACTGGGGATACAAAGGATAAGAATATTTTGGACTGTGTCTAGTTTCACCTTTTGAGTTGAACTCACTTGAATGGGGATGAGCTGAAATACCCTTATATAATCCCAATACATCCCTTCTGGCAGCTGCTGACTAATCAAAAGGGTCACGTGACATTTAAATTCCCCACCCCCCTTTTAAAACGCACCGGGTCTTTAAAATACATTAATCTACCCCGCTACCCTTATGAGCAGGAAAACCTGAGCCCAACGATCTATAGTTTTGTGGTTAAAAATTCAGCAAAACCTTTATTTTATTTAATTAAAAAGTATCTTTTATTTCTTAGGCTCCAGAGCCAGTCCTCAAGCAGAGCCCTCCCAATAGAATTATGGGGCCCCTGGGCTTTAGAATTGCAGTGGGCCCTGCCGATACAAGCTTCAAACTTGGGCCACCCCCAGCCCCCCCCCCCCCACCCCCCCAAACAATCCCCAATATCCAGCCACTTAGCGGACACCGGCAGCAGAGCCCACGACAAATTCTCAGGGCATACCTTTGCTCCCTTTCCCCCCATGGTTCTTAAACTGTTTGGACATCCTAAAAACACAAACGGTTAAATAAGAAAAGTCAAGCAGGGACCCAAGGTAAAATTCTTGAATTCCCTGGGACATTCCTACCCCACGGGGGCCCCCTATACTTGGGGGGCCACAGGAAACTCCCCCTAGGGCCCCAATGGATAAGATGGCTCTGCTCACAGGCAGCCGCAGGGTCCTACTTTCTGTTTAGGCTGTGGATGGTTCTACAGCAGTGATTGACATATCACCTCTGCTATTAGAAGGATATTGGAAAAGGAGGTTAAACAATTAGAAGGTACAAACTCTAAGGTTAAATTTGTCATAAAAACATAAAATTTATGTGCTGCTGATAAGAACAGGGGGGGAGTGAGAAAAAAACCAATTCGAGCCAGGGCTATAGATCAGTGTTCCCCAACTCCAGTCCTCAAGGCCCACAACAGGTCATGTTTTCAGGCTTGAGCATGCATACAGAGATAGCTGTCAGTCACTGAGTAGGACCACCCAGGGGGCTCCTAAGCCAAAAAGTAACAGAGGCTTAAGTGAATTAAACGCAACCTTTGCTGACTCTTTTCCCATAAAATTATTTATCAATCTGCTGTGCAATTCCTGCCATATAACATGATCCTGAGAGACCAGACTATTCAGTGTAACGGTCTGCGGAGGTGGATCCGCTGGACCACCGCAAGCGATGGTAGAAGCCCACACCAGAGAGCGGAATCTAAGTAGGTCCTGGTTTTCACCAGAGCCCGCCGCAAAGCGGGATGGACTTGCTGCGGCGGGAGTCTACCAGGTCGCTTCCACTGGCGGAACTATGCTTGCGGTGGTGGCCAAGGGTAGGCGAGGTACAGATACATCAGTCAGGCTCGTAGTCGGGGACAGGCAAGAAGGTCAGGGCAGGCGGCAGAGGTTCGTGGTCAGGAATGTAGGCCTGAAGGTACGGTACACGGTAATCAGGACAAGGCAACAGGAACGCTTTCTCTATAGGCTATGGGCACTAAAGATCCGGCGAGGTGACTAGGAAGAGGCAGGCTTAAATAGGGGCAGCGACTGGCAATAGCCAATTACCGGTGCGCTTGCCCTTTAAATTTAACACCGCCAGCGCGCGCGCGCGCTGAGGGACAGAGGCAGCCGGAACAGGAGCGTGGCCGGGTAAGTGATGCTGGGCATCAGCAGGGGGACGAGCGAGCCCGCGACCCGAGGTGCGGGACGCGGCGCCGCTCAGCAGCGGGGCACGGACGCGCCTTCAACCCAAGACGCATGGGCGTCCGTGACATTCAGCATGACAGGTTCCTATTAAGCAGCATGGGTTGACAGATTACTGGGTTAAGTTGCACATATTCCTTATCCTATAAGGGACAATCTTGGTGATAGATTTCTTAAGATTAGCATTCAGTAACATGCCAAGACATTTACCAGACTGATAGTAAATTAAAGGGAACCTGTCATGCTAAAAATGTAATGTAATCTAATCTTCAGGCAGTGTGTTTTAAAGCAGAAGAAACTGAGCAGAATGATACATATATTTAATTGGAAAGTTTTATATAACTTGTAATTCATTGATTTAAACTTGAGCTTATTCTGGACCTAGGAGTCCAGTGGGTGGCCCTATCATGGATTGACATCTATCCCCTATGAATGTGCCTACAAAGACAGCTGTCAATTACTAATAAAGACTCCCACTGGACTCCTATCCCCTGATTTAGTAGATGTTTAAATAAATCAGTGATTTGTTGTATAAGATTATCTCCCACAAAGCCATATATCAGTTTTCTCAGCTTCTTCTACTGCATAATATTCTGTCCCAGGTTTGAACTGCATTTTTAACACGAGTCCATTTTAAAGGGGTTTTCCCATCTCAGACATATCAATATTATATGACATAAATGTTCGATAGGTGCTCAGCTGTACTTAGAACTCCCATTGAAATAAACGGAGAGTGTCACGCATGCACAGCCCAGGCCCACACCTATTAATCATTTACAGCAGCGGTCCCCAACCTTTTTTCTCCTGGGGACCGGTTTAATGCACGCCAATTTTTCCACGGCCCGGTGGGGGCGTTGTTATTGGGGGGCGGGTTTTTAGGGGTTGGGGTTTAATATCCACAAAACGGAAAAACACCACAAAGTCTATGCTGTGTATTTGGGGTGTAGTGGGGGGTAACCAGTTTTTTAACTGAGACAGTTATCAGCTCTGGGGGTCAGTTTATACATGTAAATATTTCATATTAATCTGAAATTTTTTTAATTTAAATTTATTATATGCCCTGTGTAAGATAATTATAGCCCCCTGTAGTATTAAAATTTTTATAGCCCCCTGAGTTAAAATAATTATAACCCACCTGTAGTTAAATTTAGCCCCCCTGTATTTTAAAATCATAGCCCGTTTTTTAAATTATAGCCCTGTATTAATAATTTTTATACCCCCTATAGTGATTTTTAAAAAATGTAGCCCCCCTGTGTGTTTAATAAATGATGGACCCCCCCTGTGTGATGAAAAAATGATAGCCCCCCCTGTAGTGTGTAAATAATGAGAGCCCCCCTTAGTGTAATTAATAATGATACCCCCCCCTGTAGTGATAATTTAATAAATTAACCCCCACTTTTGTTTAAAATCATAGCCCCCCTGTAGTTAAATAATCATAGCCCCCTGTATTTTAAAATAATTTAGCCCCCCTGTGTTATAAAAATTTAGCCCCCCGTAGTGTTTTGAAAATGAACCCCCCCCTGTAGGTGAAAATTTTGGACCCCCCGGGGGTTTTATAATCAAGCCCCCTGTAGTTTTAATCATGCCCCCCTGTAGCATAATAATTGTCCACCTGTAGTTATAATAATTTTTCCCCCCATGTAGTTATAATCTTACCCCCTGTAGTTAAAAATTATACCCCCCCTTTGTTATAATTTTTGCCCCTGTTTTATAATAACATACCCCCCCTGAGTTTAATCATGCCCCCTGTAGTTTAAAACCCATAGTCCACTGTAGTTATAATAATCATACCCCCCATGTGTAAAAAACATAGCCCCCGTGTTAAAATAATCATCCCCCCCTGTTTTTATAATCATAGCCCCCTGTAGTTAAAATAATCAACCCCCCTGTGTTATAATCATAGCCCTCCTTAGTTTAATAATCATACCCAACCCTGTGTTTAATAATAATAGTCCCCTTAGTTATAATAATTAGCCCCCTGTAGTTATAATCATAGCCCTCCTGTAGTTATAATAATCATAGCCAACCTGTAGTTTAATATAGCCCCCTGTAGTTAAAATAATCATACCCCCCTGTGTTATAATAATTTTTTCCCCCCTGTAGTTAAAATATTAACCCCCCCTGTAGTTTAATATCCCCCCCTTATTTTAATTTTGCCCCTTGTAGTTATATAATTTTTTGCCCCCCTGTAGTTTTTAATCATAGCCTCCGTAGTTATAATAATATCCCAAACCTGTGTTTAATAAAATAGTCCACCTGTAGTTAAATAATCATACCCCCCCTGTAGTTATAACATGCCCCCTGTAGTTTAAAAAATCATAGCCAACCTTTTTATAATCTTAGCCCCCCTGTAGTTAAAATTAATATACCCCCCCTGTAGTTTAAAAAATCTAGCCCCCCTGAGTTAAATAATTATATCCCCCCCTGTAGTTTAAAAATTAAGCCCCCCCTGAGTTATATCTCCCCCCCTGTAGTTTTAATCATAGCCCCCTGTAGTTATTAATAATTTTTGCCCCCTGTAGTTATATCATACCCCCCCTGTAGTTATAAAAATAATTTAGTCCCCTGTATTTTAAAATTTTATAGCCCCCCTGTAGTTAAAATAATAAAAGCCCCTGTAGTTTAATCATAGCCCCCTGTAGTCATAAAATCATACCCCCCCTGTATATAATAATCATAGCCCCCTGTATTTATAATATCCCCCCTGTAGTTATAATAATATACCCCCCTGTAGATAATCACAGCCCCTGTATTTAAATCTTGCCCCCCCCCTATGTTATAATAATATACCCCCCCCTGTTTTTAAAATAATCTACCCCCCCTGTGTTAAAATATAGCCCCCTGTATTTTTAAAAATCATACTCCCCTAAAGTTTTAGTAAATAATGGGGCCCCCCTAAGCATCCAGGCTATTTAAAATGGAAAAAAAAAAAAAAAAAAAAAAAAAAAAGAAAAAAGGTTACTCACCGTTCTGGTCCCTGCGTCTCTGCTGCTGGCCCCGGGTGCGACGAAACCGGCGGGCAGGGGGGTGGGACCCCTCTGCATCTCCCCTTGCGTCGTGCTTGTGATACGGCCTAGTGGAAGCGCCGTTTTTACGAGACGGGGTAAGCGGGGCGGTAATTATTCCCCTGCTTTCTCTCTGCCGCGAAAGCCGCAGCGTTTTAACCCTGCGCGGCCAGAAAAAAAGGCCCGTAGAGCAGATCCTAGTAAGGGCGGCCGGTTTCACGTTACCCCGGGCGCCCGGACGGCAGGGGAGGCGTACGGCCTTTTTGCCGGTCTGGGGGGCCCGGGGTTGGGGATCCCTGATTTACAGGATACCCTTGTCTGAGATGGGTAAACACCCTTAAGTGACAGCTGCTCCCTGACTCCTCTGGCGGCAGACCATCTTCCCAAGACAAAAGGGTTTAGGCAGGGGGGGTAGTAAAGACTAAAAACCGGGTGCAATACTTAAAGCTTTGGGGTCCTTACTACCAGACAACGTCTGTGGCCCTTTTTTTCAAAACGCTTCCCTCTTGGTGTGGGGATGTCTGCGTGGTAGGTGCTGCGAAAATTTTTTCTATTAAAGATTTGTCTATTGAAAAAAATTATTTCAAAAGGGGCCAAAGAAAAACAAGTTATACAGCCAAAATGTATGTTCCTTCTTGCCCCTTCCCTCCTCAAAATAAAAAATGTTGTGGGCTGAAAAAAATGCAATCGTGCCTTTTGTTTTATGGGTTTAGTTTTTGTTGGAGTTTAATTGACATCTTTCTGTATTTTACGGGTGTCAGTACAAGGGCCACATTATCACCACTATACAGTGACTAATACCATCATAATATCACTGACCAAGCCAGTATACCAAGACCAATATTACCAAAAAAAAAGCAAAACATAAAGACCAAATAATACCCCCACATACCACTACCATATAGTGACTAATACCACATACTGTTACTGAGCAAACCAGTATCCCAAGACCAATAATACCAATAGCAACAATATGCAAGGCCCAAATAATGCCACCACATCATGACCACCTATCACCATCATAAACGGTTTGAATAATAGCATTGTACTGTTACTGAAGATAAACCATTACACTAAGACCACTATTACCACCTACAATGACCATATAGGGGTAGATAGCAGTTGTACACAGGCTCTCCAGACGTTGAAATGATTACAGGACAGTTACATTTAGGGACTCACCGGTGACTTCTTTTTTGATAAGTCGTTATTTCTTTTCTTTCTTCATCCGGTCCAGATCACCATGACGCCTTCTACTGGCCACAACTCGACCCTGCAGAATTAAAGGGGTTGTCTCACAACAAGGATTGCTTTTTATGTTAAAGATCTTGCAAAAACAAGTCACTTTGCAATATGTGTCCATTAGCAATATTCTATCTATTCCTAGATATCCCCTCTTGTATGGGCTGCATCAGCTCCTCAGGTCCTTATAGATAAAGACCTGTTTGGTCTCTCATGATAGGCTGCCAGCACTGGTTGCTATAGCTACAGACCTGGCTTCTATTGCAGCCTAGTAGAAGCAAGTAAACACGCCCCTGAATTCAAAATGAAACCAAGAAAACAGGACTGAGGTAAGATGAATCAATGTAGTGAGACAACCCCTTTAAGCACACAAACATGTTAGACTCCAAACAACCCCAACCAACTATAGGGCCCTCATTTGTGCCACCAGTAGGTAGGAACACAATCCATATAGTAGACAGTACCCTCCTCCCCCTAGGTTAGACAGGTGTATAGGAAGACGCTTCTTTTAGGACGGTTAGAGCTTAAAAATTAAATAAGTAGGCAGACTCTTTCTATTAAATAGGTAACCCCCCCCTTTATAGGGCCCCTTGTAGTAGTTAAGTAAGTAGATAGGGCCTCTTGCGGTAGGTAGGCAGGTTGATTGGGCCCCTTGCGGTCGTTAGGCAGGTAGATAGGGCCAGTTATTGTAGGTAGTTAGGGCCAGTTATGATAGGTAGATACGGCCAATCATGGTAGGTAGTTAGGGCCACTGCATTCAGTGGGCTAAGCGGCCAGTATCAGTGTATACCGGCCGCTTTGCCTCAGCCACTGCCTGCACCGCAGTGTGGACAAATAGTGTTTGTCCACACTATTTTATGACATTTAAGAACTGCTATATTTTACACAGGAGTTTTTTTTTTCTTTCTTCTCTTGTAAATCCAATCATCTAGTCTCTCCAAGTTTAACAGTTTATAGAGCTTAGGCTGATTCCGTCATGGCAGCCTGTCTTCCCAACTTAATATGCTAATTGCATCTTTTACTAGTTCTATGACCTCTTAAACCTAGAGAGATCCAAATTGGCTTGTGTTTAGTGTCATGTTCTATTTGGAGCTAATTCAGTGATGGGTGGTGTAGCTCGAAACTTCTTCGATAGGATGTAAAAGTCAGGGGCGTAGGGGTGCAGTAGTAGCAGTCACTACCAGGCTTTGGAGCCTGTGGGGTCCATAAGAAGACACCAGTATTATAAATGTTACATGGTAAATGGAGGCACTTCTAAAAATTTTGCTTTGTGGACCAGGGGTTAAGTGTTGCCTCTGGTAAAATCTATACCTTGGACTCCACCTAACTGGCATTGGTGTTATATAGTACTATTATGACTTCACACTGTACATAATCTGTAAAAACAGAAAAAATGAAAGATTCACGTGCATAGTAAGATTGCTCAGTAATTTGTTTTAAGGCATTTACAAATGTCTGTGTATATATACATACATAATATATAATATATATATATAATATATATATATAGTTTTTTGGATAGTGCAGGGAGGGGTTTTTACATTTGTTTTGCTGTCTGTGCCCCTGTTAAGAAGATTTCACCTCATTTTCACCTCACGTGCTTCTGTGGAATGCTGGCACTTGTAGTTCCACAGCTACTATCTGCTGTGGAACATGGAACTACAAGTGCCAGCATGCCCCAGTAGACTCCGTTTGTAACTAGCGGACAGATGTAAGTCAGAACGGTGCAAGTTGAGGACTGTATATTATATAATATATATATATAATATATAAAATAAAATATATATAATATATATAATATATATATATATATATATATATATATATATTGTTATTCTGTGCTTGTACTTAAACTTGTAGACTGAGGACTGAGGTACATGAACATACTGGTCTATTGTGCAGTTATTGTGCAGAAGCATGTGATCTGATTATTAAAAAAATGTTTTACAATAGAGTATATTATCCAGTGTTTCTTTCTATGAACATTTTGAATATTTGTTAGCTGTGTTCATATGGTCTGTAGGGTTGGACTTTGTGGCTTGTCTAATGAGATGGGAAGGTTTTGGAAGAATTCGACCAGACAGCATAAAGCGGACTTCTTTAACAGGATTGCCATTACTTATTCTTTACACGTTCTTGTAAAGCTTTAGCCATTCTCATGTTCTTAGATTGAATTTTATCTATTTTGATTCTGCTCATGCAGTAAATCTGCTGATGCATTGCAGGAAGGACAAATTGTGTTGAACCGAGCTATAGTTTTCTGCAGAAACAATGGTAGAATGTGAACATGCAGTCCTTGTGATAGAAATTATGGTAGTCGTGCAGTAGATGGTGTATCAGCAGTAAGGTACTTGGAGAAATGTCAGAACAAAAACAAACCTTTCAGGATAATTGCAGCGTTCTCACATAGACATAGGGAGTTTGAAAAAGGGCAGCCAATATTTTGTGCACAAATATAATTTGTATTGATTTAAGCAGAAACAACCTGAAAAGCTTTAAACGGTGGTGAATATTGTCACTCTTCACCCAAATTCAAAAAACAAAATGGAAATTCTTTATTCATTTTTGATGGGAGCTTACATACCCTGTTTCCCCGAAAATAAGACATAGTACATTTTTTTATGCAATTCAGAGTTTGGCTGCTTATGCTGATGGTTGTGATGAAATCACTACAGTATATTAATATGTGTTGATTTTTTGTTCAACAATAAATGTGAATTCTTGTTCATGGAGGAATAAGACCTAGCACATCTTTAGAAGCAAAAATTAATATAAGACACTGTCTAATTTTCGGGGAAACAGGGTATGAAAAGGTAGGGTACACAAAGGTCAACACCATAATCCTTGACAGTACAAAGACCTCGATTCAATAGTACCCACTCTCAAAATATAAATTTTTTATCCCATCACAGGTATAGTCTAACACAAGCTGCGGGTTAAAAGTGTAAGTCTTGTCTACCTGGAGTGCCTTTAGTAGTAGCCCAAGTACCCATGACATAGTTCTTTGCATTTTTTAAGTAATAAATCAATTAATGGACCTAATATTCAAGGCAACAGTAATAACCACTGAGCTAACATTCTTACTAACTGCTGAAAATATTAGACAGCCGATATCTGGGCCTTAACAAGACTCATGTGTGAGGTAGCTCAAAAGGGGTAACATTCCTCATTAAGAGGAAGAGAGCATGTGTAGAGATGTAAAGAACATAATGGCTCCAGTGAAATATATTCAAATAAGCATAAAGTAAAAGAGCTAGACCTCTACACAACCTATGTGATGTAGCATTTCTGATATCACGTACGACTTACTGAGGCTTGCTATATGACTGGGAGTAAAACCATACCATATATTCATCTGCAGACTTCTGTTCTGAGGTTTTTGCTCCTCATAAGCACAGAGTAGAATACTGGTTGACTGGGTGAGAGGCTCTTGATGTAGCTCCAAAGGGCTGACGTTTCTCATTAGGGAGAGACACCATGTAGGTGTGTGGACATTTATACTGTACATTATGGTCACTCCACTAAATTGTAAGTGTATTCAAATGCTATATCTTATACGTGGGGCAGTGTTCTATAATTTTTCGCTTGAATGTCTTTGTATATATTTAAATTTCAGTAAAGCAACCATTGTGTCTAGGTCTTTACTCACCTACATGGTGCCTATCCCTAATGAGAAATTTTAGCCCTTTGGAGCTACATCTAGAGCTTCTTAATCAGCCGACCAGTATTTTATCCTGCACTGAGGAGGGGCAATAACCCTGAAACAGCTGTCTGCAGATGAATATTGGTTTTACAGGTGCACAGCTCTTTTTCCTTGAGCTTATTTGACTATATCACCGTTGAAGGACGTGGATGTTGTAGACAAACATTAGAATAATTATTACGTGATAGGGACAATCCCTTTTTTGTACCATATAGTGATTTTCATTTTTGCGTTTCAATAAAAAAATGACTGGAAATGGCTGACGAAATAATGTCTCTAAAAATATCCAGCCAAAAACTTTGTATTTTAGAACTTGTGTTTTGTCTCACACGTTGAACATAAATTGTTCCCCAAATTGATGAGTTGGAAATAGTTACATTCAAAAATATGAAAAAAAGAGAGCAAAAGCAACTACTCCTCTCGACCGCTGTCTGTTGGTGTCCCTCAGGGGTCAGTCCTGGGCCCACTACTCTTCTCTATCTACACCCTCGGCCTAAGTCAGCACATAGCATCACATGGCTTTCACTACCACCTGTATGCTGATAACGCCCAACTCTACATCTCCGGCTCAGATGTCACCTCTCTCCTCTCCCGGATCCCCGACTGTCTTTCGTCCATATCCTCCTCCTTCTCCTCCCGCCTTCTAAAACTAAATGTGGAGAAAACTAAATTCATCATCTTCCCACCGTCCCCCTCCATCCCTCCACCTGATCTCTCTATCACAGTCAATGGTTACACTCTCTCACCAGCACCACAGGTCCGCTGCCTTGGGATAACCTTTGACTCCAATCTGTCCTTCAAACCGAACATCCAAACTCTACCTGCCGTCTCCACCTGAAAAATATCTCCCAAAACCGCTCATTCCTTAACTCTGAAAGCCCAAAAATGCTTGTCCATGCCCTTGTCATTTCCCACCTAGACTATTGCAACATCCTTCTCTGTGGCCTCCCATCTAGCACCCTCGTTCCCCTTCAATCCATCCTCAACTCCGCTGCTCGTCTTATCCACCTCTCTCCCCGCTACTCCTCTGTCTCTCCCCTCTGCCTATCCCTTCACTGGCTTCCCATTGCCCAGCGAATCCAGTTCAAGCTAGCAACCTTGACCTACAAGGTTCTCCATAACCTCTCCCCTCCATACATCTCTGCCCTAATTTCCAAATATCTCCCCTCACGCAATTTCCGCTCCTCACAGGACCTTCTCCTCTGCTCTCCTCTTATCAGCTCCTCACATAACCGTCTCCAAGACTTCTCTCGTGCTTCCCCCACACTCTGGAACTCACTGCCTCAACACGTCAGAATCTCCCCCTCTCTCACTAGCTTCAAACGTAACCTGAAAACCTACCTCTTCAGGATTGCCTATAACAACATTAACCGTGTTGCACTCCTCCGCCCCACAAACATGTCTGCCCCTCACCTTCTGTCTCTTCACCCCTCCCCTGTAGACTGTAAGCCCTCACGGGCAGGGCCCTCTCTCCCTCTGTACCAAGTTGTTAGTCACTTATTGTCACTTTGTAATTTTGACGAATGTTACTTATGTACCCGCCTCAAATGTACAATGCCCTGGAATCAAGGGCGCTCCAAAATAAATGATAATAATAATAATAATAATAATAATAATATTAATAAAAAAGGTTCAGACTACTTTAGATTTGACAGATTTTGTGTTTTTTGCTGTCTGTACCCTTCTTATTCCTTGAACTCTGAATGAACTTAGAAAAGTACAGTTAGAAGAATCACAGTATTAAGCCTTCAATGGTAAATGTAAGGGGCTGGCTGGGCTATTTATAGAGGACGTCCATTAGTTCAGAAATGTCTTTCCTTTTTTCAGCATCATTATTTGTAAAAACCACAATTTCCGCCACATTGCTCCTTTCTCTTGTCTCTTGAAATAAGCATCAAAGTAGAAGATATGAAGCAATGTTGCTCTTGAGGAAGTCCCTGAAGGCAGCCTGGTTACTTTTAGCCAGTGCAAAAATCTATGTAATCTGATAAAGTTACATCGTCCTATTGTTATAGTTAGGGTTATATTAAAATAACAGTCTTTTGAGAGTAGCACAGGTTGGACTCAAAAGTATTGATTGCCTATCTGTACTTAAAGGCCTAATGTCCTTATTTAGTGTCTTCACACCAATCAGATTTGTTTGATAGGATTTATTCCCTTTGGTTCTTCTTGTGAACACCCGGTACTGTATGTCTGAGATATCGTTTAGAAAAAAAGGATTCAAATAAATTTAAATGGCAGACTGTGCCAAAGTTTACTGCAACAACTATTAATATGGCCATATGCTGACAACAACGTCCACAGAACTACAAGATAGATAATAAAGCCTGGTTAAAGTCAATTCATAATAATCTATGAGGTAGTGCTTGTTAATAATTTTACAATGCAGCATGAAATACAGTGCTCAGACCATAGTATCATGTCTTACATACAAAATACAGTATATAAATCATGCCACCCTATAGTGCCTAGATCATACTGCCATAAGGTGCCCAAATATTTATCCCTTGTACTGTTAAAGGGGTTGTCTCACTACAAGGATTGCTTTTTATGTTAAAGATCTTGAAAAAACAAGACACTTTGCAATATGTTTCCATTAACAGTGTCCTACCTATTCTGAGATATCTCCTCTTGCATGGGCTGCATCAGCTCCTCAGGTTACTATAGCTACAGACCTATTCAATCTCTACTGATAGGCTACTAGCGCTGGTTGCTATAGCTACAGACATGGAGTCCTTAGCAGCACATTACTGCAGCCCAGTAGAAGCCAGTAAACACACCCCTGAATTCAAAAATGAAACAGAGAAAACCGGACTGAGGTAAGATGAATCGATGGAGTGAGACAACCCCTTTAACTTCATAGTATGGTTTCATGCTCTAATAGGGCTATCGTACATTGTCCTTATGAGATTAGTATGTGTGCACAAAGAAAATTGTACAGTGTCATGCAAATAATAAAGCCATAAAATACAGGTCGGCAGTGTCAGTCAGTGTCCTGTGCTGCCAGACAGTAAAAAGCTTGATTTATCTCAAGTAAACAGCTCTGTAATTAGGGCTTTTGTTTTGGGGATCAGATAAGAAGTCCTTCAAGTAGTTTGAGAAGCTAATCTAATCTAATTAGCATCTGAAAGCACAACTTGGCTGTACAAGCATGGAGCTTATGCAAATTAGTATGAACCAGGAAGTGACAGAGAATTTCTTTCATGCATTCTTTGAAGCCCTGTGGGGAGACAACTCCTTTAATGTCATTAAAGGGGTTGTCTCACTACATAGATTGATCTCCCCTCAGTCCTGCTTTCTTGGTTGCATTTTGAATTCAGGAGCGTGCTTACTGGCTTCTACTACGCTGCAGTAGAAGCCAGGTCTATAGCTATAGCAACCAGTGCTAGCAGCCTATCATGAGAGATTGAACAGGTCTGTAGCTATAGCGACCTGAGGAGCTGATACAGCCCATACAAGAGGGGATATTTAAGAATAGGTAGGACACTGTTAATGGACATACATTGCAAAGTCCATACACATTCCTATAAAAGGGGGCATAGGAATTTTTGAAAAAGCTTTTTCAAAAATTGCTATGTGCTTTTTGATAGTTTCTTTAGTTGATAGTGTGCTACTGATATTGGAATGTGTATGTATATCGCTGCCACACCAATGTGCACCTATGCTAATTTTTTTCAAAAAGGTTTTTTGGGGATGTGCAAAACCATATATTGTTTCTAGCTTGTGCATGGAGGAGTGGCTGCCTCCATTTTGATTTTCTGCACTCCACCCACCTTCACAGGTTTTGAAATCAATGCAGTGTACCTAGTAGCTGGAGGCTTCACTCCCTGAAGTATGGAGGTCTTAACAGGCCCTAAAGAGAGGTGACAATAGTGTAGGACCCACCTGCATTTGAGATCCCGTTGATGCTTCGGAGGTGGGCTCAAACAGTTTTGATTAAAAATGTGAACTAAGAACCTCAAAAAATTTTCATGTACCCTAGATAGCAGACATGCTTTTTCAAAAATTCCTATGTCCCCTTTGATAGTTTCTTTAGTTGATAGTGTGCTACTGATATTGGAATGTGTATGTATATTGCTGCCACACCAGTGTGCACCTATGCTCTTTTTTTTCAAAAAGGTTTTTTTGGGATGTGCAAAACCATATATTGTTTCTATATATTGCAAAGTGACTTGTTTTTGCAAGATCTTTAACATAAAAAGCAATACTTGTAGTCAGACAACCCCTTTAAGTTTACAAATCATCCAATACATCAATAATCCTATCTTACAGTGTCAGAATAATAGAACCAAGCATATTAGTGATCAAGTAACAGAGCCAGTTACAAAAGAATCAGACAAGGCCTGGTGCTCCTACAGTTGTGCCACCCATATTACTACACAGCCGAGTCACATTATTATGACCACCAACTATTATCCATGGTAACAACCTTGTGCAGCACAGACAGTTGCTAGACGGGCTGGGAGAAACTCAATAAGGTCCTAGTAGGTTGTCATAAGTATCTGGAGCCGTGCTGACTGCATCCCTCAGCTGCTGGGGGGGTGCATGGGGGAGAATCCACAGAGCAAATACAACCAACAAGATGGTCCCACAGATGATCAAGTTCAAGTCTGGGGAATTAAGGGGCTAGAGTAGTACTTGGAAGACTTGATCATGCTCTTTCAGCCAGTGTGGGACTTTTCTAGCCGGGTGATATGTCGCATTGTCTTGCTGGAAGATTCCATACCCAAAGGATGATAATTGGTATGTATTTGATCTGCAAGGATAGATTTATACCCAGTTTGGTTGAGTGTGCCTTCTACATTGATGATTGAGCCCAGAAAATGCCACAAAAACATCCCACAGATCATTAAAGGGGTTGTCTCGCTACAAAGATTAGCTTTCAACATGTAGGAAACACTAAATAAAGATGTTTTCCAAATATATTACGTTGTTAATTTTTTTTTGTTAAGGAGTTACAAGTTATTTTATCACCTTCTGTGCTCTCTCTGGTTCCCCAAGTGACTGACCTGTGTACTTCTCCCCCCCTGCTGTTTGTTCTATCTGATAGCAGGGAGTGATGTCATAACACAGGTGGTGCAGCACAGAACTCTGGACAGTGAGAGCTTGTTTGTTATCTGATCTTTCAGACAAAAGCCAGTAATTACTGCTGTTTACTTTACCTCAAAAGCTTCTCTGGTCCTGACAGCATGAGATTTATTAGCAGAGGTCTGAATACACTGAGCTCATATGCTAATTACAGACAGCTACAGAGCAAATAAGCATTATTTCATTCACGCATCCGGTGAAACTTTGAGATGAGACAACCCCTTTCAGCTGCCATCACCAGCTTGTGTTCTTCCACCAGTGGTCAAAGAGTGTTTGTTCTCTAATGTTTATCACCTGACACACCACGGTCTATCTGTTCAATGAAAATGTGAATCATTAGAGCAGACAACTTTTTGCAATCAGCAGAGGTTCAATTCAAATTCCGCCTTGAAAATTGAAGCCTTTTCCGCCAATGCAACTTCATTAGCAGAGATTCAGTGACCATCCGTCTGCTTCCAAGCCCCATATACAGTAGGCATCCCTTTATGCAAGTAAATTACTCCTTAACAGCAGCGATGGATATGTGTGCAGACAAGCCCGCTCATGATACGTGACTTCTTTTGTGATATTGAAAGTAGAAAGTGGTCATAGTAATGGGATCTGACTGTGTAATACAATAGTGACAGCAGTAGTTCCCAGTTCATTCTGCTAGCTACAGAACACATATAAGGTCACACGTCATACTACCTAATGTAGTAGTGTTTGTCATAGTGCATAATAATGCTAGCCAAAGTGCTTAGTGTTGATACAAAAAAGGGTCACGCACACCTAAGTAGCATGTAGGTAGTTGGGTGCAATGTAGAAAAAACGATCAATAGTGTAAATATATATATCCACTGCACACCATACAGATAATTGAGTGCAAAAAAGGGTATTTATTTACATATATACAGGCATAGCTATTTTAACTTTTGTCGAAAGTGAATGCACAAAGCTCAACAAGCATAATCAACCAGGTGTTTTACAAAGCGTATGGATGTCATACAATAGACGACGTTTCGGCATGTGCCGTTTTCAAGAGACATCCACTATAAAAGTATAAGGAATGTGGCATAAAGATGCCACCTGTGGATCGGGGTATATGCAAAGTAAATAGGGTATTTAAGGCTCCGGTGGGCACGCTGAGGGCGGCCAGGAAATAAGCCAATACAGGCTGTGAATAGGAGCAATATGCATGGCGTCCGGAGGCTGCTGTGCTATGCATAGCACAGCAGCCTCCGGACGTCATTGGCACCATTGGCTTATTTCCTGGCCGCCCTCAGCGTGCCAACCGGAGCCTTAGATACCCTATTTACTTTGCATATACCCCGATCCAGGAAGGAAGGAAGACAGTAAAATGAATGGCTTCTAGCAAAATTATGATCATTTTAATAAACTAATTTCTTCCTGATGTGGTCACATATTTAAAACACTGGGGCACATTTGCTGTTGCTAAGAAGTAGACAGGCAGTGTGAGAATGTGCCAAATTGATCACAGTGGCTCATGCTGTTTAGTCATTTTGCTCTATCTTTAACCTTGTCTAGTTTTTTTTACACTCACACTTACTTTGCCAGACTTTTGGTGCAGTTCTGTGCCAATTTTGTCTTAC
Source organism: Phyllomedusa bahiana (assembly GCA_025379985.1). Taxonomy (NCBI): domain Eukaryota; kingdom Metazoa; phylum Chordata; class Amphibia; order Anura; family Hylidae; genus Phyllomedusa; species Phyllomedusa bahiana. The sequence continues at coordinate 206,577 of JAODAL010000579.1, forward strand.
ATTGTCACATTTAGGCTACACCCATTAGTCACAAAGCCACTTCCACCAACAACCAAACCACGCACTTTTGGTTGAGGCTTCAAAGTGTCTTAAAGGGAATGTGTCATCAAAAAATGACTTATTTTTATGTTAAACACGTTTTTTAGGAATTTTTGGTTGTTTTTTTTAATTTTCCATATCACTTTCAGTATTTTTTTTAATAATTCTTGATTCTTGCAGTTTTCACTTTGGCCACTAAGCCTATAATCGTCTGACACTTTCTGTTCTGTTTGGAGAGTTTTTTCAGCAGTCTGCTCATTATCAGTAAAAGCAGGGTCAAGCTGAAAGGAGACACCATTGTGTACAGATGACACAGGATTCACCAGTCACAAGAGGAGAGGTCACAGCTCCCCCTCTCCCTTCCCTTTACAGTGAAAACTCTCCTAAACAAGTCTATGGGACAGAATCTGTCTTAAGAATCCTATGTGCATGAAGCTGCTGTAAAGTATCTCTCTGACTGCTGTTAAAGCAGTGCAAGCAAGAATGTCTTCCCCACAATCTTATTTAGACGTCTGATTTGTGAATTCTACATTCAGGAAATAAAAACGACTGAGAGGAAAAGAATATGGATCAGGGTCTTGTTTTGATAAGTAAAAAAAAACTGGCGACAGACTCCCTTTAAGCACAAAACATAAATATGACTGCATAAAAAATGCACCAGGATGGGACACATTTTGGTGCATTTTACAACACAATTCTGTCTCAGCTAGTAAAGTTAACGTGCCATAATGTGAATACGTTCTAATGTGCCAAGCTGGACTGCATGCCTTCAAACACTGGGTGCGGTTGCTATAGACAGCCTATTGGTCTCTGCTCAATCTTAGGCTTTCACCGTTTATTTTCTTTGATAATAGAAAAAATGTCTCATATAATTTATTGACATATACTAGACAGTATCTACTTCTAGACCAATATTGCAAAATGTGAGAATTTGCAGATAGAATTATAGCCACAGCTCATAAATCTACACAATCTACATAACCTAATAGCTTTCTTATCACCAGCTCCATATTCCTGATGTTTCATGTCACAGATCAGTTGTGTTGTGGATTAAATGATTGATTCATGCTGGGAACTATTATATGGATAACGGTGCTACCTTGTAGAAACAAGAAGCATTTATGATCCATATGCACTTCGCTCTCTGTCAGGTTGTTGTTTCGGTTCTGTGGCAGTACTCGTAGAAGGATAGATTTGTGCTATAAATTAATAAGACATGAGCTCCACTGTGAATAAATAAACTATCCTGATAACCAATTTCTAAACATTTTATTAACTATTTCCTTGTTAGCTTTGCATTAATAATTGCAAATTAAAGGGGTTGTCTCACTACATCGATTCATCTTATCTCAGTCCTGTTTTCCTGGTTTCACTTTGAATTCAGGGGCGTGTTTACTGGCTTCCACTAGGCTGCAGTAGAAGTCAGGTCTGTAGCTATAGCAACCAGTGCTGGCAGCCTATTAAGATAGCTCAAACAGGTCTGTAGCTATAGCAACCTGAGGAGCTGATGAAGCCCATACAAGAGGGGATATCTAGGAATAGGTAGGACACTGTTAATGGACACATATTGCAGAGTGACTTGTTTTTGCTAAATCTTTAACATAAAAAGCAATCCTTGTAATGAGACAACCCCTTTAACACCACTTCTATCATGATTTAGTGTGTTTCTTATTAGGTCTCATTTATAACTTGTTATTCATCTCTGTTCTTAATATCTGTCTGAATACCGTGAAAAATGTAGCCCAATGGATACCACAGTAGAATTGTAACAGGGCCATAGAGTTCTAGAGTCCAATGTTTCCCTTATTTACTGGATGTATACAATTTATGCATTGGAAACAAAAGCGTGGTCTACTATGCAAAAACGCTGTTGGTAAATAGGGCAAATGTAGGCTAATTCGGACTCTGTGTGCCCTATAGAAGTCAATGGCCCCCTTTAGACTTCACTGCAGTATCTCCTGGGATAAATTTTCCATAGAATCCCGATAGGTACTATGAACAGGGACGGAAAACAAGATGTGAATGGGTCTTTAGCTATATTTCTTAATTTGTCTATGTATAGAAGTTTTTCAGAGTTATTCCGCTCCTCTGGCCACACAGTCTTGCTTACCTAGATTCCCATACTAGGGAGATATCTGCATTCTCTCTCTCTGCCATATCAAGTGCATGACTACTAAGCACCATAGTCAAGAGGAACTATGCTGAATAAAAAAAAGGACGTGTATACCAACACTGCTGAAGAGTAAAGTTTTTGTGTAGTTATTCTTTTCTCCAAAGAGAGAACTTTGCATGTCTCCATAATAGCAGAGCCTAGGTAAGTTAGATTTTATTGGATGAGAGGGAGATCTAAATATGGACAAGAAAAGAATTGAAATATTTTGTAGATCAGAATCGACAGCTGATGTAAAGTGGATCTGCGACCATGATATACGTGCTTTATTTTAGGAGCAGTATGTTATAATGACAGGTCAACTGGGCTATGAGACCGAGTGGCTCACATACAGGGGCCCATTTACTGGAGTCCTTTCTAAAAATTAGCTACAGCTCCAAGACTAATGAACATTTTGAATAAAATTTGCTTAAAACATACCTAACTCACTTAGGAACCCTTCATAACTTGCTGGAATTGTCCTCCATTTTCAGTCTAAGCCCACCACTCCATATTATGAACTTAACACTGTTTGTTAGCAATATGCAGTGTCAGAGTCAGGGGTTCCTGATTCTCTTTGAAATAAGGTCTGTTTTGACCAAATCTCAGTAAAATGTGCTAATTCATCTTGGAGTAATGGCTGATTATTCCAGGCCTCCACCAAGTCGGACACCCGGTAGATATGGTATCATTTGGTCAACAGCAGCTAAGATATGGTGGACTCATAGTTATGAGTCTGTAGCATTCACGAGTTGAGTGCTTGCCCTACCTCTTCCCTCTTTTTTCTACCACCTTGACTAATGATTGACTGTTTCTGTGTATCCACCATAAATATACAACTGTCAGTCATTGCTAAGGAGATATAATTGATAGTTAGCTACAGGCCTGAAACCTTCACTTTCCAGTGTCTTCATGTCAACACCTGCTTGTCTATCAGTTTATCTTTGCCATATGACTGTAAGCTTCATCTGTATTAATTAGTCCATTTCTTGTTTCATATTCATATCATTTGAAATGTCCATTGGCATTTTCCTCAGGAAACCTTAGGTCCAGTACAAGGTGATAGCAAACATTTCTCAATAATCTGATTATTGTTGGTATCTCCTAGTATTTTCCACTCTTATTATGACTTTGTAACCCCCCTGCCCATTTATATTAACAATGTCTGTATTGTTTGCTTGTCTTGTTTTGCCCATTTGGTGCTTCGGCAGAGGAGGTATCTGCACGCATAGTCCAAGTAGTAACTGCTGATGCTGTAGCGGTCCTGAGAGGTGAACAGGAGAAGGAAGTCCAACTCAAGTGCCCTCCATTAGATCTGCCATTAGGTAAATCAGGGTGTATTGGGATGTGAGTGCGGTTTGTACTGTCTTGCAGAGTCCTGTCCAGCAATGGACATGGTACAAGATTTCTTCTGCACCATGAGCCATTCTTTAAACCATCCCTGCTTCCTTCTTAGTTTTATTACATAATTAAGACAATTAGAATCAAACTTGATGTTTCACTGTATTATCATTAGTGTGTAGCCATAACGTGTGTCAAATTTCCTGAAATTTAGTTGCTAGAGAGAGATATCAGACCTGAAGCGGTAGCTTTATTAAGACTTTAGTTGTAAAATATAATAAGGTTGACTGACGTTTTTCCTTTCCTTTTCTTTCCTTTCCTTCCAAAATGGATGCTGTTGTTTAGCTTCTTTGTTTTATACTGTTTTTACACAATTGGATATATTACTTTGGCAGCTTTGCAAAACTTACATGTCTTGTGGCTTAAAACACCTAAACAACTGAAACTTCCCCTTGTAGTGGTCATCTAGTTTTAAATAGGTTTTCCCATCTTGATGTTTTTACTCTTCACATTTCCTTCAGGCTATTGGGAGGTCTATAGCAGCAACAGACATTTAGTTCTGCTGGTTCCTAGGTGAGCCTGTTAGGGTATGTCCACACGGCTTCATTGCGGGGCGTAAAGTACGCCCCGCAATTACGTTGGGTGTCCGGGAGTCAGCCTCACAGACATGCACTACTCGCGGGGCAAAGCGCTGCGAATAAGTGACATGTCACTTATCTCCCCGCGCGTACAATACGATTGTATTGTACGAGCGGGGAGAGGAGGCGTAATCCATAGTTCTCTATGAGAATTATGGATTACCGTAATTATGGGGCGCATTTCCCTTGTATTAGAGCGAAGTACATCACGAAATATGTTGCGAAATGCGCCCCAAAATAAACCGTGTGAACGTAGCCTTACAGGGACATTACAGATGGAGGGATTGTGAAGTCCAAACAGGATGTCTGGCTATAAATGTGAGCTAGAAAGCCTATAATTTTTACCGTTAATACCTGCCAATGATAAAATAAACCAACGTTGGTAAATATACTGTAAATAATACCAAAAACAAACCAACAGCAAAAAAGTTTTTTCAATTAAAATGATAATATTTATTGGTAGATAATTAAAAATAAATTATACAAAAATAATATATAATGAAGCTAAAAAATCTTAACACCCAATATGGAAATATGAAAAACACAGGATCACTGTATCAAAAATTATAACATGATAATAATAGGATATTAGAAACTAAAGCATAATTCAAATATAGTACATCCACAATGAACTCCTATCAACATACAAAAAATGTATAGAGTATATACATAACCAGATAAGTCTGGAACCAATTTTTAATTATCTACCAATAAATATTATCATTTTAATTGAAAAAAACTTTTGTGGTGTTGATTTTTTTTTTTTTTTTTTGGGGGGGGGGGAGGCAAGGTTTTAGAAATGTGAGCTAGCAGAGATGTACTTGTCATGAATGGAAGGTTCTAGTGAGAGAGAAAAACCTACTTGCTGCCAAGACATATTATTAGCTGCTGGACGATTCTGTTATCTTTTATGTAATTTATTCTAAATGTGCTTTGCAGACCTGACAGGATGGTACAAGGCTGCTCCAAGGTCAGCACCTCTAAGGCCATGTCTACACTGTATTGGTTTTTGGTCAGATTTTTTTAGTGGATTCAGTATTTAGAATCCTCAAAAATCCGACTGTAAACCAGTGCCCATAGACCTCAGTAGAAAATCTACACAGCTTGGAGTTTCTATTTTTGGATTTCAAAACCACCAGCTTATTGAACATGTCCTATGATGCACCTTATTACGGTGGATTCTAGTACAGTTCAATGTTAAAGGGCCTGCGGAAATCCGACTGCAAAATCCATGTTAAAAACACGGTACGACGATGGTAAAATACCGTCGGATTTCCAACGGCATTTTTCCATTGCCGTGTAGACACAGCCTAAAGGTGAAAGTTTTTTCAGTAGAATACAAGATCAATTAGTGAGCAGCTCTGTCCTGCTGATAACAATGGCATTACCAGCCCAGCAGCTGTTAAAGCAAAGAGGTGGTTAGTAACGAAATAAGCTTGTGTAAACAAACAGGAGATAAGAACTGCTGTAATTTTGAAATGATGCAAAATCAGAACAGTAATGTAATAGTCTTTGTTTACCATTGCCTATTTGTTTAAAACTAATCAATAATATGGGAATACCCCTTTAAAGAGGAAGTTTGATATAAACTGCAAAGTTTTGCAGTGTTAGGGCATGTCCCCACTGCACGGGTTTTCGTATGGTTTTTCAGACGGTTTGCGGTTTTGCAGACCGTCTGAAAAACTGGCCGAAAATGAGCAGAACGGGGCTCTATGGAAAACCCGTGCAGCCGTCCCCAGTGCACGGGTTTTTCCTCCCGGTGGTATTTCCGCCCGTTGTCCGCCCGTAAAGCATTCTACAAGTAGATTCTTCCGTCCGGGTTTCGGACGGAATCTGTGCTTGTGAATGTGAAGGGGGAGGGATTTTCTCCCCTCATCGCAGAGAAAAGTCGTCCCCCCCGCGGCTGTGTGCACGGCACACAAACCCGACAAATACTGGTCAGATAAACCGACAGGTATTTGTCCCTTGCTGTTTGAACGCACCCTTAGGGTATGTTCACACGTCATGTTAGATCCATTTTTGAATCTGTTTTGGGTCTGAAAAACACATGCAAAAGCACTGCGTAAATTGCATCCAAAACATATCAAACATGCAGGTACGTTTTTGGATGCATTTTTGCTGCAGCAGAAATGCACCCTATAGTTAAATAAGGTATCTACTGCATCAAATGGATCAAGAATTGACATGTCAATTATTTGAACGGATCCGAAAGACGCATCACAAAGATGCAAGTAAAACACGCATTGGCAAGCACTCGTCTGAACGCCGATGCGTGTTTTACATTGAAAGCAATGTAAACACCCTGCACATTGTTAGATGCACATTTGTGGTCCGTTTAGGGTCTGAAACACGGATCCAAACACACATCTAAAAACAGATCCAAAAACGGATCCAACACGCCATGTGAACATACCCTTATGCTCCCTCTTTTCTGCTTCAGCCCTGGTATGTGTATCAGTAATTTTTGTTGTTTTGCTTCTGGTGTAATAAATTAAAGGGGTTGTCTCGCTACAAAGAATAGCTTTCAAATTGTAGGGAACACAAAATAAAGACATAATCCAAATAAATTGCTTTGTTACTCAGTTTTCCCAAAGGAGATACAAGTGAATTTATGACCTCCCTGGCTATTTCTGTTCCCTCATTAACCAACCTGTAAACAATTCTCCCCCTGCTGTTTGTTCAATGAGTTAACAGTTAGTTATGTCATCACACTGGTCATGGCAGTGTCCTGTGCTGCTCAGCAGTAAAAAGCTTGATTTATGTAAAATAAACAGAACTGTAATTAGGGCTTTTGTTTTGGGGATCAGATAAGAAGTCCTGTTAGTAGTTTGAGAAGCTAATCTGATCTAATTAGCATCTGAAAGCACAGCACAGCATGGAGCTGTACAAGCAGGGAGTCAGTCTGAACCAGGAAGTGGCAGAGTATTTCATTCATGCATTCTCTGAAACTCTGAAGGGAGACAACTCTTTTAAGGAAAACTTCATGCAATTATGAGATACTATGTAATGCCTAGTGGGCATGAGGGGGGTGATGCATGAGACAGATTTTTTTTTTTTGGGTGATCTATGAATTAACATATTATGCATTGCCCTGCAATAGGAATGACACAATGAATAATACAAAAGCAGGACAAATGGTGGAATAGGTCCATATAAGACAGAAAAGAGGTGCATGGATTTGTTTGAGGGCAACCAATTAAACAAAAGAAAATAAAAAGTAAATTTTTTTTGATATCATGAAAATTAGCAAGAAGTAGCAAACATATTATCATCTATGAGGATTGTAAAGCTGGTGTGCAATTCTGTTTTGTAATTGAAGCAGAAAGATTACACTACCCTTTCCTTTCCTTTCATGTATTTGTACTTGTCTCCCTGAGGTAGTAAAATATGGATAAGGTTATTATGGTTGCCACATTTTTTTTATAATAAGTAGAAGCTTAGCTCTTAAATGTCTTTGCCATGTTAACAGCAAATTAAAGCACCATTTATAGCTGCCAACCTCATATGATACTGGCCAGGTAATTACTCAAAGCATGACACATGGCTGAAGGTGCGTGCTGTTCATATATCACACCCTGGAGCCATCGGGAGTTCATTCCAATGTTACATGCTGTGTATCCTCTGGCTCCGTTGTGTAAAATGAATCAATTTTGCTCCCCCGGGGTGGATGGCAGACTTCTCTCCACCAGAAATTACAAAACTGTAATAACACTGATTAGCACAGAATGGAATACATCTAATTTTTACCTTCTCTTCCAGACCATCTGAATGGATAGTAGATGGTTTGTCTGTTGTTTAATTGGTGAAGACGTTGTCAATATGCAAAGTTATATCGGCACATTTCACGCATATCACATTTGTACTGTTCATTTGGATATGCAGCAGTTATTGTATTATCACCAGTTATTGTTAAACAGTTTTTCTCCACCAATGGCTCAAAACCATATATATCTCTCAGGGCCCTGATTATGGCTCCCAAGCTGTTACATAGTTTGTAAGGCTGAAAAAAGACAAGACGTCCATCCAGTTTAGCATATTGTGCTAAAGCTGATCCAGAGGAAGCCAAAAACCCCAATGAGGCAGGAGCCAAATGTCTTCATTTTAGGGAAAAAATTCCTCCCCAATCGGAATAATCCCTGGATCAACAACCCTACTCCAGAATCCTAGTCATTATAAGTTGTTATATTATTACGCTAAAGAAATGCATCCAAACCCTTTTTGAACTTTGTTATTGAATTCACCATGGCAAATTCCTCTGGCAGAGAGTTCCACAGTCTCACTGCTCTAACAGTAAAGAATTCCTTTCTATGTTTATGTAGAAACTGTCTTTCCTCAAGACCTAGAGGATGCCCCCTTGTTCTTAACACAGTCCTTGGTTTAAATAAATCTTGGGAGAGATCTCTATATTGACCTTTAATATATTTATACATATTTATTATGCCCCCACCCCCCCAAGCCATCTTTTCTCTAAACTAAATAACCCTAATCTTGCTAATCTTTCTGGGTACTGTAGTCCACCCAGTCAATTTATTATTTTTGTTGTCCGTCTTTGTATCTGTTCAAGCTCTACAATGTCTTGCCTGTGCACTGGTGCCCAAAACTGTACACAATATTCCATGTGTGGTCTAACCAGTGACTTGTATAAGGGGAGAATGATGTTCTCATCATATGCATCTATGTCCCTTTTAATACAACCCATGATGCTATTTGCCTTGGCAGCTGCTGCCTGACACTGGCTGCTACAGTTAAGTTTACTGTCCACCAGGATTCCCAAGTCCTTCTCCATGTCCCTTTTACCCAGCGTTTTTCCATTTAACATATAATCATGTTAGTAACTGCAGGTACTGTTCACCACGGCATTCATAGTAGTACTAGAATTTGGTACTAGGACCAAAACCATTACACTGGCAGGTAAAATCTGTGTTATTCATATCTTTTTTTAACACATTTTCTTTGTTCAGATTTTCATTTGAATGTTTGTTACAAAAGAGAGAAGACTTTTACAATTTATACAAAATTCAAAAAAGAAAGGTACACGTCTTGTGAATGCCGAACATCCGTAGGCGAGCAGGACTCGGTGTCAGACTTAATATCATTACTAACATTTTACACAATGTTTGGTATGTACTTTTTAAAACATACATGCGGTATATTTGACAGTAAAAGAAAACAACAAAATCAAAGAACAAGAATTCTTGTAGCTCAGGCAAAAAAACAGACAAAAAGACCAGCATTCACTTCCTCCAAGGACCAAGTGTCCAAATGCACAGATAACAGCATCCAAAAAAATGTAATATAGAGGATCGACTGATAAACTAGAGGGTATCAAATGTATTGTATCTAGCATCTATTGAATAGTTATGCTTCAATGCAAAGTACAAATAAGGTGCCGCCCAGATGCTTACGCAGATACTATCCTGTTAGTGAAAAGGGAAACACCAATTGATGAATTTCAGTTTTTGTGCAGAATTTTTCAATAAAAACTCTCCACCTTCCAAAGAATTTCTCCACTTGACTTTCTTTGAGTTTTAAGGTGTCAAGTTTTTCCAAGTAAAGGAGATTTTTCAAGTGCAAAGTTAAGAGGGTGTTAGCCGGTGTTGTATTTTCCAGCCATAGAGATCAAGGGCAACATTTATGAACGAAGCTGCACCAGTTTTCTGGTGTACTTTGAGCCAAAAAGAATGTATGAACAGGTGCACTCCAAACTTTGGCGCAATAAGTACATTTGTAATGTGCCAAAGACATTTTTTAGTGCGCCAAAGATTAGGGGCGTTCTGGGGGCGTCGCATCATATTCATAGAATTAGACACATTTATGATTCTTTGACGTCAGATCTAGATGTAGAACAGTTGGAACAGCCAGACCAGGGTAAAGGTGGTCTGACTGAGCCAGACTTGTCGTATTGGCACTAGACTGCGCCTGTATGTATGACCTGCAGAAGAACAGCCAGACCAGGGTAAAGGTGGTGCCTGAGCCTGAGTTGTCGTATTGGCTCTACACTGTGCCTGTATGTATGACCTGCAGAAGAACATTTTCATACATTCTGGCGCATTCTACACTGCTCAAGCTATTTAGAACTGGCCTGTCAGTGCCAACGTTCATACTTGTCGCCCCAAGTGTCTCTTGGAAAGAAGAAGTGCATTATGGCAAGAAAGACGGAGTTCCCTTATCATCTTAGTCATCAATAAAGTGGAAAAGGGAAAGCATAGGTATTAGAATAAAAGATGGATACCAAAACCTTTTCCAAATATGCCTTACTTGTTTCCAGTAGTTGTTCATATCTTTTAAATGTATTTTTTCTTTTTATATTTTTATGTGGCTCAATGCCACTTGTCAAATTTGGAAATAGCTTACAAACTAAACAGATGTCAGCCACAGTAAAGGCTACTTGCCATTCAAGGAGTTGAAAACGTAATTGCACCCAGGGATTGTACTGTAAATTGCTTTTTACCTATCATTCATGGAATACATGACATTAGTTATTTATTCTCTTCTTAATTAATCTCTCTGGGATTAGGGTTGCATAACTGCTGCTTTTTTCTGCATCGATTATGTAATACTTAATTATGCAATCCTTTTATGCTAAAATACTCCTTCTTAAAATACCATCAGTGTGAATTAAACTCTATAAAATTTAAAGCTTTCCCTTACTCTCTCGGCCCTTGTTCTAGATTTTTCCTGTCTTTCCCATTTACTGTCCTCTCCTTTTCATTCTTTGAAGACATTCTATATACAGGTACAGTATATTCAAGTAAGCTCAAGGGAAAAGAGTTAAGACTCTGCACCACTGATTGGATGTGGTGTTCCTTAAGTCACATTCATCTCACTGAGCCTTGTGATGTGATTAAGAGTAAAGCCAAGTCAGGTAGTTATCGATAGACAGCTGTTTTGGGATGTTTGCCCCTCATCAGAGCTGAGTAGAGCATTTGTTGGCTGACTGAGGGGCTTTCAATGTAGCTCAAAAGAGGTAATGTTCCTCATTAGGGAAAGACACTATGAAAGTGTGTGGAGACTTTCACGCCATGATTGGTCTCCTAAAATTTAAATATATTCACCTAAATTTCAAGAGAAGGAACAACTCTGTGCCACTTATTGGAAGTGGCTTTCCTGAAGTCATATCCAATACACTGAGCCTTACAATGGGAATAAGAATAAAGCCAAACCAGACACTCATCTTCAGACAGCTGTATGAGGGTGTTTGCTCCTGATCAGTGCAGAGTAGAATACTAGCTATATTTAGGTAGATATCTAAAGGTGGAGGAAAACACTACTTTGCAGATCACAGGAATAGTCATTGTTGGCTATGAACAAGCATCTTGGCATTGAGATGCAAAGAAAACTTTAATCCATATGCCACAAGAGGTCATTTATGGGTCTGGGCCCTGAGTACAGATAGAGCTTTAGGTGCTTTTAAATATTTGAGATCAAGTGTCAAAATTAAAAAAATACAGCAGACAGTAGTGGGGTAACTGTCCCTAGCATACCCTATAACATTCTACCTATCAATATATGTAGGGTCATCGTCCTGATAAGGCCGGCCCCACCTGGAGCCTTGGACTATTTAGCCCTGGTAAACCCTTAAACTAGAAATCCAAAAAAGACAATCTATGCTGCATCCGCAGTAACTTGCGGCTCCTCACTAGTCTGGGAAGTGAGTGTCGTGAACTGGACTTCTTCCTTCTGTCTCAGGATGCAGTAAACCAGATGTCATGTTTTCTGAGTATAGCTTTGGAACCCTGATCCTGATACCTAATGGTGAGTTCACCTGCACTATTCAGACATTGGTGATTGCTGCTCAATTCTCTGGTTAACCCCTTTAGTGTCTTCTAAACCTTTGACAGTTTGATAAGTTAACCTTTTATTTACAGCCACTGTTTATGGTGTCTTATCTTTCTGGTTAACTCCTACAGTACATCCTAAATTGATTAGCACATTGACATGCATATTATTCAGTAAGTAGCTTGGTACGGTTTAACCCCTATATCCATTTCAAATAGGGTGTTTGAGGATGCTCAGGATCTTTGTTCTTATTAACATATACCCTTGACTGATGAATATACCCTTTATTCTAAATGATGAATTACCTGCTTTAATCTTTGGGAAGGAAACACATTGGAAAGATTTTTGGTGAAACTCTATGTATTTTACCATTTAGGTGCATCATAGACTCTTTTTGTTAATTTCTTGTTTTAGGGTTCACCAGGGCTGAATAGTCCTAGATTCTAGCTGGGGCCGTCCTTATCAGGACGATGACTCTACATACATATTGATATGTAGTGTGTGTTATAGAGTGTACTAGGGACAGATACCCAACTACTGTATCCTTTGTAAGGATTTTTTGAATTTTGACGTTTGGTCTCACATTTTATTTTTACAACTAAGTAAAAGTTACATTTTACGTCACACTCCAGGGATTTTTATTTTGATACTTGTCAGACTTATTTTTACTGGTTTGGAGTGGCCAACACGCGTTCCATTTTGGATTAGCTTTTAAATATTTGTTCAGACATTACAGTGAATGTTTTGGAGTACACAGGGAAACCCCACAGAAGAGGTTCGCGTGGCTAACCCCATCCTGTTAAAATGATCACTCTCATGTATTGACTGTACATGGAGTTCCAGGGTTGTAATTTTTCATACTGTCTTGTTTTCTTTCATTGCAAGTATGAATATATATCAATCGATAGAGTTTAAATAATTGATTGGAACATAAATGATTAATAATTCTGTACGTTACATAAATAGGTTTAGAAGGAGGAGGGGTGTTCTTCTTTACCTCCAGGCCAACGACACTTGACTGTCTCCACTGGTATTCATGGACTGTTGTGACTTGCTTCTTGGAGTACTTAAATATTTGTCTCTGGTATTTGTATCCACAAAAGACTTGCAGGTCACATTCAATGAAATACATTTAATCGCAGTTTTACTTTTGGGAATTTGTTTAAGCAGATTTTATTAGAAATCCTTTGAAGGGTAGCTTTACTGCTACTCATTGGCAAAATTGCTGGCATTGAATGCAAGTGATCATGGAGTGGCACACACAGAGAAAATGGCTTTTTAAGCATTTTTTCTCTATAGGAGGAAAGGCTGAAAAATGATAATAGTAAGGCTGTGTATTTTGTAAGGCCATTGTGTGAATAAGATTAGCTTGTTATGTGATCGCCTGTGGGGCAGAATCCGGAAAACAGTAATATTTATAGATATGGACCGGGAAGAGTGGATGAAAGTGTTACCGCATTATCCTCAGCATAAGCCGACTTCAACATTTTTATTACTCACATTATCCTGAAGGTGGTATTAACATTGTTCTTAATAGATTTAGCCTGTCAGTACTATAACAAAGGTTTTTAACATTCTAATGACTGAATATTGTTATAAACTTACATTAATTTCAACTCATTTATAAATCAAAATCAGGTGGTTGATGTTAATTTTAAAAACTTATTGCAATGTGGAGCTTGTCATAAAGTCCTCCAACCCACCACTTATATCTTGTGCAGCCCAGTGTTTGTTCATGCTGCCAAGAGTTGCATTATGATTGTATGAGTTGTGGAACTATCCTGCTGGAATGTCACAGACACCTTTTGTTGCCAACCAGGAAACCTTTTTTTTTCTTACCAATAGGCACAGCACACTTGGTGGTTACTGTAATTTTCATTGGTACACAGGCATAAATGCTTCAGTCTCTAGATGAGGTGCACAGCTCGTTGGCTTTTGTCCTTTGATTCGGCATAGTCTCTTGACACAGAGGTGGCTGAAGGCTTTTGCCCAAATCTGCAGTGCCACTATGGATGCAGGACCGTAACTATAGGGGTGCAGAGGTAGCAGTTGCTACCAAGCCATGCAGCCAGAGGAAACCCAAAAGCCCTTCAAATTCAATGAAAGAGGAAATAAGCAATAAAACGTCACTTTTAATATGTCATTTAAAAAGTGGGAAGTAAACCCACCTCATCAGAATATAAGAAAAATTAGACACCTATTGAGAAAAGTGGGCACCTATTGAAAAAAATAGATTTGAAAAAATGGAAGAAAAACCCTACAAAACCCTAAAAGACTAAAATAACCCTAACCTAAATACAGCAGGAGAATCGCCCCGATAAGGGCGTTCCTGCCAGGGACCTAGCCCTACACAAAAATAGCCCTATTGAGCCCTATGGTCTTGTCCCGACATCACATGTTTCGATCATCCAACAATAATAACGATCACCTCACCTTAACTTCTGACATCTAAAATCAGTCAGAAAATAGAGAACGATAACCTTATACGACTGATATGGACTTTTGATGATGCTGCCCCTGAGATTAGAAAATCTCTTAGTCGCCATTGGCATATTTTGAGGATGGATGCAGACCTTAAAGATTATATCAGTGATTCTCCATCTATCTGGACAAGAGGTGATTGCAGTACTACCTATTGTATAGTAGAAGGTCTCTTTGTTTTTCTTCCAAAAGTCCTTCAGTCACATTCAGTATTGTCAATCACGCATGATCCAAGGGAGGCTACACCACACCACGGCATGCCTTTTTAGGGGTTGTCATGGATTAGTACTAGTCACTTATGTATGATATCCTAGTACCCAAAGAGGTAACTGTGAAGTCGCTATTCACTTCCAGAATCTCTTTGATCAGCCCAGTTGCATTTTTGTATTGTGCTTGCCAGTAACCCATGCAGATTGCATTCGACACAGTCTAAGTCTACAGTCTCTGATTGGGATGTTGTCTGCTATAGCGTACCAGTTCAACTTGTTTAACAGCACACCATTCAACTTGACACTAACTTTCGGTGAAATGTATGAACGGGGCTGCACCAGTTTTCTGGTATACTTTGAGCCAAAAGGAATGTATGAACAGGCGCACTCGAAATTTTTTAATGTGCCAAAGATTTGGGACATTCTGGGTGCGTGTTGCTCCACATTTATAATAGACATATTTATGACTCTTTGACGCTAAATCTAGGCTCAGAACAGTTAGAACAGCCAGACCAGTTAAAGGTGGTGCCTGAGCCAGACTTGTCGTATTGGCACTAGACTGCGCCTGTATGTATGAACTGCAGAGGAACAGGTTCATACACTCTGGCGCATTCTACACTGCCTTAAAGCGATTTAGATCTGGTCTGTCAACGTTCATGCATGTCACCTTTAATATTTACACACTCGTCATGGTGCAGTTTGCACTGTTCTATATTTGAAAGAAGTATAGAACGCACTATTCTTGGTCACCTATAGATGCATTTCCTTTTTTTCCCTCACAGCATGCACAGTCTCTCTGTGTGAGTCTTTAATATCTTTTGACCATACTGTGGGCAGCCCGTCTATTTTTGCTAACTTTTTTGGGCTTAAATGATAATTGGGGCAACCACTGCTTGTGCTAGAACCATCTCTGACACATAATCTCCAAAAAATTGGGAATCTCGCAAGAGAACAAAGAGTGACTTTTGATCACTATATTTACTATTTTGCCATAGGCAAACTTAAACTCTATCAGTTCTCTATCTATTAAACACTAAAACGTAACTTTTATTATATCAAAACTCTTAACCTCTATAAACACTATTTAAAAACCTGATCTCTATCCTCATCATTTAACCCTTTTTGCTTCTGAAAGAGGGAATAACTCCCTTTCTATCATCAAGTCTGGTGGAACCCCACCTATTAACAGGAGAGCCTTATATCTATAACAAAGTACTAGCTTCAGTAAGGGATCCCAAGCCAACTACTTGGGCAGTCGTCCCTAATCTCATAGACACAGAACAAATAAGGCCCCCTTGTGACACCGTCTGCAGCAGGTGACACTTGTAGACAGAGGTGAGAGATCACAATTTAAAACGTCATGCCTGACCTCGCCGACATGTTTCGCCAGCTAACCTGGCTTTATCAAGGCTTAGGGGCCTTATTTGTTCTGTGTCTATGAGATTAGGGACGACTGCCCAAGTAGTTGGCTTGGGATCCCTTACTGAAGCTAGTACTTTGTTATAGATATAAGGCTCTCCTGTTAATAGGTGGGGTTCCACCAGACTTGATGATAGAAAGGGAGTTATTCCCTCTTTCAGAAGCAAAAAGGGTTAAATGATGAGGATAGAGATCAGGTTTTAAATAGTGTGTATAGAGGTTAAGAGTTAGATATAATAAAAGTTACGTTTTAGTGTTTAATAGATAGAGAACTGATAGAGTTTAAGTTTGCCTATGGCAAAATAGTAAATATAGAACCATCTCTGAGACTCATCAGCCTCCGCTGCTTTCTCACAATTTCATAACGACACCCTTTGAGGGTTTCAATTTCCAGGGGTCATCTTACATTTCAGTGTACAATGGCCAACTGCATGGCCTCTGCACCTCTTTATTATTCTAGTAATTCCTCTTACTTTTTCTCTGTCTATTTTCTTTGTGGATTTCTAGACGCAGACCTCTATCCAATCTTGCATAGTCACTCAAGGACTAAGGGGGGACATGTCTTAAAAACTCTCTTGGTCTAAGACTTTTCTTGTTGCCATAGCAACCAAACAGCGTTCCCCTTTCATTTCATATAGAGCTCTGAAAAAATTAAAGGGACATTCTGATTGGTTGCTATGGGCAACAAGAAAAGTCTCAGACCAAGACAGTTTTCAGACATGTCCCTCTAACTGTGCACACACCATGCCTGTTCATTCACCTCTAAGGGAGTTTTCAGCACAACCGAGAAAATGTGCTAGGCTGTACTAAAAACGGCTATTAAAATGAATGAAGAGAACTGTGCATGTGCGGCCACCTCTCTGTTCCCTGTGGCCAGCATTGGCTCCAACTCAGAAAGAAAGTAGGGAGATGGGAATACATTTTTGCAATATATGATGTAGTGTTTTATGATGTGACAAAACACAGTATAAAATTAAAGTATAAAAAAGTTTAAAAACATTTAAAGGGGTTGTCTCACTACAAAGAATAGCTTTCAGATTGTAGGGAACACAAAATAAAGAAATTTTCCAAATATATTGCTTTGTTCATCTGTTTTTGTTAAGGAGATACAAGTGAATTAATCACCTCCCTGGCTATTTCAGTTCCCTCAGTAACCGACCTGTAAACATCTCTCCCCCTGCTGTTTGTTCTATGTGATAGCAGTGAGTGACGTCATCACACAGGTCGCAGCAACCTCTGTGCTGCCGGGCAGTAAAAAGCTTGATTTATCTAAAGTAAACAGCTCTAATTAGGGCTTTTGTTTGAGGGATCAGATAAAACCTCCTGCTAGCAGTTTCTGAGAGGCTTCTGAGCTAATCTGAACTAATTAGCAACTGAAAACACAGAGTTGAATACACCATGGAGCTGTATGCAAATCACAGTCAGTCTGAACCAGGAAGTGACAGAGTATTTCATTCATGCATCCTATGAAACTCTGTAGGGAGACAACCCCTTTATAGAGAAGCAAGCCAGTTGAAGCATCTATGTTATTTTATGGACTGTTTCTAACAAACCACCAGTGTTACCAGTGTCAGTTTGGTTCCGTCTATTTTTGCTTTTTTGAAGCTGTTTTGCTAGTGAGCTCCACCTATTTCTGTTGACAGATCCGTATGTTCCTGTATATTTCAAAATCCAGGGCTTGCTAAGCAAGTGTATACAGACAAACAGATGGATCCCACTTCTGCTGTATAATTTACTTTCAAAATGTTCTATTATAGAGAGCTGTGCAAGGAAACCCAGAGTATGCATTTTCATTAGCAAATCTCCTCTAACTGACAGTGACAATTCTGGCAATTATGTATTATGCCGGCTCAACCATTTTCTGTATTAAAGCGGTTTTCTGATTCACCAAAATAAAACCTTCCCAACTTCTTTCTAGTACTATGCACAGTATATGGAGCCAGACATTTTTTAAAACCATAATCCAACCAATGTACACAAAAGCTTCTTCCAGTTGCAGAGTGACACAACATTTTCCTTATGCAACAACACACAGCATATTGGCTCTTTATTCTAATCCTCAATTTCATCAGTCCTAACTCTCTCTAGTGTTGTTGTTCCTCCCTCTACAGCTAAACCAACAAGATTTGAGCCAATTTCCTAAATGGGACATTAGTGATGACGCTTCATATCCTAAAAGACCAACTTCCTGAAGCCATGGATTGTACAGAACGTCATCACTTCCTGTAAAAAGACAGTGACTCCTGTACCACTTAAATGGCTCCGTAAAATCATAGAAATTGGCACCGTTTTTAAAATATGTATTGCTAATTTTCTGCTTTTCACATGTCTGGAATGATGGGCATTAAAAAATGTATAAGACAATCCCTTTTGAGGCCTACATGTGAATTCATAAAATAAAAAATGATATTGGCTGCATGGCCAAGGATTGGTGGCACTTGACAATTTTGAGTGAGGCAAAACTATATTAATGGGCTATCCCTATCTTGTTATTTAATTTCTGAAGTCAGCTCGTAGGTCACCATAAGGTGGCCTCAGAGAAAGAGGAGATGACCCACCTTGAGCAGCTCTCTTTAGTCATTTCCATGGGGGTTCAGAATACAGTTGAGCAAGTGTGCATGGTTATATTTCAAATTCCCTTAGAATTAATTTGGGAGCACCGCTTTCTCCCCATTCTCTGAGGCTGGCTCCTAGTGAGCTATAAGATGATCTTGGACTAGAAATAGAAAGCTGGAATAAGTTATAGTTCTTCCTAAAGGGGCAGTAACATATCATTTTTGCCTCTTTTTAAGGCATGTGCTTTCAACATATATGTTAAACAGAGGTTATGTTGGATGCCTAACAGTAGCATTCATTACACTTAGACTTATATGGAATTTGTTTAACAAATATGGATTTGTGATAGAAGCCACTGTTTAATGGATCCATCAGCCATATGCTATGATGGCACATGTTAAATGGATAGGCAAAAAATAATATTTCGGACAGCACAGAAGTCCTTAGTAATTTTATATGAGGACCACCATCAAACATGCAATAGACGACCAATTGGAAGCAGTCCCACTTCCTCCTCAAGTACTCCAGAAAACGATACCAAGGGTGTCAGCATAGGTGTCCTTTTATTTAAAAATCCCCGTACGATAGCATAACAGCAACGTTTTGACTCACCTCCTGAGCCTTTATTAAGCTTGTTAAAGACTCAGGATGTGCGTCGAAATGTTGCTGATATGCTATTTTACGAGGAATTATTAAATAAAGGACACCTATGCTGATGCCCTTGGTATCGTATTCTGGAGATGTTAAATGGATAGGTCATCATCTGTTGAAAAATGTATGATTTATATTTTAAATAGACGCTTGTGATGATTTACATACAATGGCTTCCATCATCTGGAGACTAATATGGTATCAGTATAATGGATATGTTGTGTCAAACAACACCACTGGATGAAACAGCATAGCCTACTATGTCTCTATGCTTTCTCAATGTGCACTCCAAATGAAGGGAAAAAAACAGATTGTCAACATTTCTTAAAATAAAAAATATCACTAGACTTTTTGACAAGCCTCATTGAAAGACTTACTGGTTGTCAACCAGTTTTCACAGTAAGCTTGAAAAGAAAATGAGTGTTAAAATAGAAATTAAAGATGAATCGAATTTATTAATGACAGGAGAGGATAATAGAAGGACCTTTATGGAATGTGATTTCTTGGTTTTAGGAGAAAATGGTCTTCAAGGAGCAATCAGGCTAGAAATTTAACCTTCCTGATGTTTCTTTATATTGATCATCCATCTCTCCTATAGGTCTATTGTTAATGGATTTCATCATGGACATTTTTCATTGACCAGCATTCATTTACTTTCTGTTCTAGTTGTGGAAGATACAACCAATCTTCCTCCTTCACCTCCTCCTTCGCCAGCTTCAGAACAGATGGGAACAGTGGAAGACGGTAAGACAATGTTGTGAGATCATTGTGATGTGAATCTGGAAATAGGTTAAGAGAATCCAATTCTCTTCTCGTGGCGCTTTATATGTGTTTTTTTCTTCTACAATGTTAAAATGTACCATGTCCATACATACATTTAATGTCTCTTCACTAAATCTCCTACAGAAAATTAGAGCCTAACCTTAAATATTTAAATTCAAGGAACTTTGACTGTTTTCGGAGATAAAATGCAAAACAAAACAACAAATTTTTCATTACATTAAAACAACTAACACCATAGAAGACTGAAGTAAAATTTTCTGGATACCTTATTTGTCCAGTAATTTCTACAGGCCACAAATGTTGCCCTTATTCAGTAGTCAATAAGTTCACTCTTACAGTATGATCCCAAAGAATTATATTAGCATAGGTGTCAGTACTGCCATTTCCGGTCAGATTGACAGACTGCAGAAGACAAATGCATCTGGACATTTGGACTGAGCCTTCATATTATAATACGTTTTTTGAAATTCCATAAGCATAGAAGCAAGCATAGAGGAAAATCTCAACAAAAGTGCCAGAGTTTAACATGGCCTACAAGTGCAGTGGACCCATTGGGTTGCTAAAGATTTAACATAAGCTACACCTGAAAGTCTTAGAGCCACATGCAGCCAATCAGAGCGCCCCTTTAATTTCATACAGTGCTCTGGAAAAATGAGAGGGGTGCTCTGATTGGTTGCTATGAGCAACAAACTGAGTTTTAGACCTAGACAGTTTTCATACATGTGGCCCGAAGGGTGCTTTCACACAGTGTGTTTCTGGTGCGTTTTTTCCTTTGCAGAAATGCACAGGATTAATTGCTTTTACCCGAAGGAGCTTTCACAAGTAGCTATGTTTTTGGTGCATTTTCATGCATTTTTGGTGTGTTTTTTATACTTTTTTGTGCAGAAAGGCACAGCAATTAATGCTTTACATTTATACGCAAAAAACGCATCAAAGAGGCACCAAAAAAAACACACAGTGTGAAAGCACCCTAAGGGATTTTGAGAGTTTCACCCTGAACACCTGTGTGGAGGTGTGTACCTCCCCTCTGGAAGCAACAGCTGATTTGAAACTAAGCAGGAAGGGGAGGATTGTGTCCCATTCTCTGAGGTTGTCTTGTAGCAAGCTATGAGCTGGCCTCAGAAAGGAATTTTGCTTTGTGGCACAATCCGTGTAAATATAGGGTGTCCTACTATTGGTACCCGAATAATCACCTGGGAAGCAAGTGTTCAATTGAATTATTACTGTGTAATGTATAGAAGGGGGAAAATCTCTCCTTAGGGAGACCCACCAATAAATTGGTTGGTGTGAGGATTTATGCGCCTTTCAGACCTCACTGACTGTTTTCTTAAAGCAATGACTTATGGGAAAGAGCTAGGGAGCTCCACAGCGCACTCTATTGGATGTAGTTATCGGATAACTACATCCAATAGAGTGCGCTGTGGAGCTCCCTAGCTCTTTTCTCATAAGCAATTGCTTTATGTGTAATGTATAGGCATGTTATGCGTTTAGAGAGTTATGAGGGCTCTAGATAAAATTACCACTCAGAATAATCTAATGTGATATTTGGTACATGACTGGTTATAATATCTTAAGAAGAGTAGCTATAAATAGGTACCATAAGACTCCCATGGTTACCTGCTTTCGGCTAGATTATTCTTCATCCAATTAGCATTGTTTTCTCTATGAAAAGATGATTAAGAAGCTTTATTTTTGCATTCACTTCTGTGATCTCAGTGAGCCTTCTTGGTTGAACTGAGGCTGCGTGTTTTTTGGATATATCTTCCAAACCACAGACTTTTTGGGGAACACTAAATTGACTACTGTCAGGGACTACCTGCAATGAAGGTAGAATTATACACAAAATAACCCTCACTTGATGAAGACAAATGATCTTGTTGCTATAGCGGCATGATAATGTGCATTCTTGTCATCATTATGAAGGCTTTATAGTCTAAAAAGAGTGCTGTCACTTTGATACTCAGGCAAGCTAAATTATGCCAGCATATGGCCATTTATGTCAGTGTAATTTATGTATGTATATACCCATCCAGGCTTACTCTCTCAATACGGAGGAGTGTTTATTGCTGTGCATGCTGACAGTTATAAATCTTAATGTGTTAAGCAAAAACAGTGAAACAATAAAGATAAGACACTGCTTATTAGCAGGCGTATTGTAGAAGAAAAGGAGTGATTTTTCTGATGAACATAGCATTGTAGGTATATGGGATTTTCTTTCTATCATTTCTAGTCGCTAAATTTTATTTTCTACAGGACCTGAAGGGTGCGTTCCCACGGCACATTGGCTAGCACAGATTCCGTCCGAAAACAGGACGGACGACTGTGCTTGCATAATGTTTTGCGGCCGGACGGAAAACCCGTGCGGTGGGGACTGCTGCACGGGTTTTCCATAGAGCACCATTGTGCTCATTTTCGGCCGGTTTTTCAGGCGGTCTGAAAAACCGGCCGAAAACCATTGCCATGGGGACATGCCCTAAGAGAACCTGTCACATAGATTATGCCTCCCTTGCTGAGGACAGCATAAGCTAGTGACAGAAATGCTGTTTACAGAGCTGTGTCCCTTATTCTGTAAGATGCAGCAGTTTTAGAGTATTTAATGCTCAAATCTGGCAGTTTGCAGCCAGAAAAGAGTCCAGCTTATTCAAGAACAGTTGTTAGCCCCGCCCACCCAAGGATAGCCCTGCCCCCCTGACAATTACATGTTTCTGCCTATTCAAAGTAATAGGTTAATCAGTTATGAGGTAGGCGGGGCTAACCTCAGGTGGGCGGGTCATGAATTAAGCTGATTCTTTTCATGGGTCTTTTCTGACTGATAATTGCAGATTTGAGCTTTAAATACTCTGAAACTACAGCATTTTACACAATAAGGGGCACAGCGCTGGAAACAGCATGTCTGACTCTAGCTTGTGCTGTTCTCAGCAAGGGGGGCATAAACTAAGTGACAGATTCTCTTTTAGGTGTCCAAGTAACCTGTGATTTAGATGAGGTTATAGCATGTATTTACTGAAATTGACCCTAATACTCTTCAGCAAGTGCACAGGTGCTAATTCAGAACTAGAAGCACTATCTTCAATGCTATTCTGTCGAAAGGGCAATTGTAGTTTTGGGCACATTACTAATAGTCATCATGTGATCACAGGAATAAGTCCTACATGCTACTTGCAAGACATTGGTGACCTAATGAAATATTTACTTACTTGACCCCTAAGGTTAATTGGATTATGTATTGACTGAATAGGCTATAAAAGAGCTACAGAACCATGACTCAAAAGTGAAGGGATGGTTTGAAGTGTAGACCATTTGGGTGTGTTCATACGTCAGAGCGGAAAGTGCTTTTAAAATCGACCTCTTTCCACACTGATTATAGACTTGGACTTTCAAATGTATCTATGGATTTGAACCAGATTTTTTGGATATGGATTAGCCCCGTTTCAGTGGGGCTAAGCAGTGTCTCGTTTGCCCCAACATAGAATCCGATCACCAAAGAATGTAACTTCTTTTGTTCCACATTGTAGATTTGAAATCTGCTCTGTAGTTGAAGATGTGGACTTAATTCTGTATTTCCAATTCAAACCAATGGGACTCAGATTTAATTTGGGTTTTGATGCGGAATCTGCATTGGATTTCATGTCAAAATCTATTGTGTTAATATGTCCTAAATAGAATAAAAATATCTTGAGTGCACATCTTTGGTTTGCAGAAGAGATCTCTCTCAAGATATATTTATACCCAGAACTGTATTAAGAACAAGGGGGGCATCCTCTACGTCCTGAGGAAAGAAAGTTTCTACATAAACATAGAAAGGGATTCTTTACTGTAAGAGCAGTGAGACTATGGAACTCTCTGCCAGAGGAAATTGTCATGGTGAATTCAATAACAGAGTTCAAAAAGGGTTTGGATGCATTTCTAGAGCGTAATAATATAACAAGTTATAGTGACTAGGATTCTGGAGTAGGGTTGTTGATCCAGGGATTTTTCTTATTGCCAGATTGGAGTCGTGAAGGAATTTTTTCCCTAAAATGAGGACAATTGGCTCCTGCCTCATGGGGGTTTTTTGCCTTCCTCTGGATCAACACTTCAGCACAACAGGCTGAACTGGATGGACGTCTTGTCTTTTTTTCGGCCTTGCAAACTATGTAACCATGTAACAGAAGTATCTAAGTAATTGCTCTGAGACTACTAAAACGCTAAGACTATGGGCGGCATGTATGAACGGGGCTGCATCAGAAGTCTGGTGTCTTTTCAGCGCAACATCAGGCGCAGCTCCGTTCGTAATAGTTAAAAGCCTCCCGAACTCCAGTATCAGGCGCTTTACAGAGCATCCGCGGCACTTTATAATGCGCCCAATCTCGGGAGGCGGGCGCACTAGAACTGTACGGGGCTACAGATTTATAGCTTTATTATGGTAATTCTAGATGCATTACTGCTGGAACAGGTAAACCACTTTCAAAGTGCTTTACCTGAGCCAGAAATGACATTAATGCGCTAGAATGCGCCTGATTTATGACCCGCAGTAAAGCAGGTTCATAAATCAGGTATATCCTATACTAATATTATGCGCATAAAAATTGCTGTTTAAACGGCAAAAATCATACATGTCACCCTATATTCATTAGAAATATCTTAATGTGGAATTCAGTGCAGATTCTGTGTTGGATTCCACATCAAAATCCATGTCTCGTTCATTTGTATGGGCCACCCTTGCTGTAGGTCCCACTGTAAACTACAGCATGGATTTTCTACGTTATGGATTTCAAATCCGTAGTCTGGACATGTCTGTTTTTTTAAGCAGATCCGGCTCTGATTCCACATCCGGCAAATGGGGTTAAACCATGCCCAAATTAGCACTGATTTGAAGGTATCACCTTGGATTTCTTGGATTCTGTGTTCAACGTGTGAACATAGCCTTATCCAATACAGAGGTACAGCATATGCAGAAAACACTGGTCTATGTCAAAATGAGTTGTCCCCTTCCATATATACTCAGAGGGATGCTAAACAAACAAAAAGACATTATACTCTGTAGGCTACTCAATGCGGAGTTCACATTCCTATGTTCATGAGACATAAAAGAAAGGTAACAATATCCCATTGAAGCCAATGCAAATGTTAAACTGGAAAGGGGCTTACCATGGTTGGACTGAGTGTATCATTGTTCATGTTGTAGCCATGTATCTTTATGTGTATGTAATATGAAGATGAGGAAGGGAAACATCTCTCCTTAAGGAGAGCACCGAACGAACGGCGTGTAGAGATTTGTTTTGCCTTTTCGCACTCTACTAAGCATCTGCATATCACAAATCATTATAGGAAAAGGGCTGAGAAGCCCACAGCGCCCTCTATTGGATGTAACAAATCCTCAATTTGCTTTTGACCTACTAGGTCTTGAGAAAGCAAAAAGGATTTTAGCCAAGCCAGTATCTCTCATCTGCATCTGCATCAGTGCAGAGCAGAGCGATACTAGCTGGCTGTGTGGGAGGCATCATACGGCTCCCACACAGCCAGTCAGTATCGCTCTGCTCTGCACTGATGAGGGACAAAAATCCCGAAACAGAGTTGTCTGCAGATGAGAGATACTGGCTTGGCTAAAATCCTTTTTGCTTTCTCAAGACCTAATAGGTCAAAAGCAAATTGAGGATTTGTTACATCCAACAGAGGGCGCTGTGGGCTTCTCAGCCCTTTTCCCATAATGCCTAATAATATGAAAATGGGCATTTTAAATGGGAAGTATTGCTACTTAAATAAGCCCCTGTGCAGTATTGGCACACATCTGAATGCTTGCTAATGAAGTGCGGTGTCACTTGCATATTTTTCCTGTGAATGTCTTGTCTGTTCTCTTTGTGTCATTTTGTTTTTCAACCCCTAAAGACGAGAGAGTTAAGGGGCCTCTACCTGAGAAAGAAGAGGAGAAAGCACAGGGGGGAAAAAGCAAACCACCTGAGCCCTCCATCGTGGGGTTAAGCAAAGTCCAATCAGATTCAGGCTCTGATGTGACACAACCTCATGAAGAAAGTGTTGCACGCCAAATAAGTGATGACAAAACTATTGCAAAACATGAAAGTGCATCCTCCGCTGTTATGTTGCCTTCCTTATCAGGGGAAGGTGTGTCCTTTGTAATATCTGCATGTAGCTGCCCCCTCCTCCCAAGCCCTTAAGTGCATATCCAAGGCTGTTCCATTCCTACATGTTTTCATTATTATTGGCTTTGTCTTTCTGCTAAGCTGACTGCAATCTGTTATATGCCACAAAGAGAGCATTGATGATACATTGTCCTTCCTCAGTAGCTGGCTGCAAGTTACTTTGCCATGATACAAATATGCTTTGCTGCTAAGCTGTTGCTTTTCATGTTAGTCTTCCTCTGCCATGTTTTAGATGTGTTTGCCAGTCACATTGCTGATAACTGTACAGCTCTCTGTTTTATTTTATTTTTTTATTTAAGTTACTTTTTCAATTGATTCTAACTATTTTCATATATTTGCTTAGTCTCTAAAACGTGTTTTATCTCATTTATTTATGTGTTTTTTTGTATTGCTTTCTTAACTTTATTTTTTTTCAGCAACTGCTACTTCTTTATAGCATGTCCTTTTCCATTCATTGGCTGGCTATTAGAAAACTATAAATTAAATTGTGTATCTTTTATTGTTCTATTTTCTGTTTGTATGTTTGTTGCATTTATAGATGTGTTTGATATGACGCTTGTGTAGGAAAATATTAAATAACAAATCAGTCTGTAAATCACATAACCTATATACAGAATTGTGAGACGTTTAGAACCAAAGGTGGCCACACTCAAAAACTGACAGATAACTGAAAGTTCAACCCTTTTCCCCATTGACATACATGCTGGGCTCAACTGTCTAATTGGAAGGGTCCGTTACTGTAAAGTAGGCACTTTTCAAAATGCATGTTATTAAAAAAATATGTATGCTTGACCTAATACAGACCTTTTTTGCACCTTCAACTGGCTCTCTTGTCTCCTTGGTTATTGATCACCGCTATGTGCTTTCAATGGTGGCTGATTATGCAGCGTTAGCATTACGTTTTGGCCCCGGCCCTGATACTCTTTGCTTCAAAAAATAGACATTTCAGGCAAGTGGCAAGTGGCACCATACTGCTTACCTGTTTGTGTGCATTCCTAAAATTGCCATTTGAACATTTCACAGCACACAATGGTGGTCAGTAATCATGGAGACAAAACAGTAAGTTAAAGGTGCAAAAAAGGCATGTATTAGGTGAAGCATACATATTTTTAATAACATGCATTTTGAAAATTGCTCACTTTACGGTAACTGACCCTTCCAGCAGCACTTGCTGTGACGGGAATACCCTTTTAATAATACAATCAGCTAATCTCTCCAAAAAGAACTAATTCAGATTACTTTTCTCAAATATGTGTGGAGATTCTTTAGACTGAAAAGACACGTACAGGATGGTAAAGCTGCCCACACACCTACGACAACTCCCTTGAAGAAATAGTGATTGGCCACTATGGATTTTAAATTCCCTGTTCCTATAGTTTATCCTTGATAGAATTGGAGCTAGATGTGAATTTTAGTCACTTATCTATCTCCATCGATAAATGTGAAATAACATAATAGTCAGCCAAGTCAAATCCTACAAATTATTGGAGAGTGAGGTTGGTAGCAGTCAGCCAAACAACTATTTTATGTCTATTGCCATTGTCTTAGTCATTGCAGTAAGAATAGACTAAGACACCTGGGAAATTTAAGTAGTTGAAGTAGAAGTATATATGGAGAGCTTCTGGTTCAGGACTTCTCATGATGAACTTTATGAAAAATGCAAAAGAATAAGTGATGCTCTGATGGAAATAGAAAAGACAGAGAACAGTGATCCTCCAAGGGCCTTTCACATTTGGTACTTTACAGAATGGTTTAACTTGCTTTTGTAAAGCGCCTAAGACAGACGAACAAATTCTAGAGGAAGATCAGGATAAAAGCTTTACTTTGTAGAACTTGATTCTTTTCCCTAAAGTGTCAAGTGTAAGGCTAGGTTCACACGGTGTATTTGCAGGGCGTAATTACGCCCCGCAATTACGCCGTGTGACGCGGGGCGGGAGCGGGGGACTGAGCAGGGGGCCGGCACTTAGCCGGCCCATAGACTTGAATTGCTAGCGGCGCGTATTTGCGGCTAGTAATTCACATGTCAATTATCTCCCCGCCCGGCGGCTTCGGAGAGGAGGCGTAGTCCATAGTTCTCTATGAGAACTGTGAATTATCGTAATAAATGAGCCGTTTTCGGCCCGTAATAGGCGCACTCCGGCGCGTAATTATGGACCGAAATACGGCCCATTTTAAGCCGTGTGAACATGGCCTAAATCTACAAGATTCTAACCTCCGTCTTAATGTTGAACCTGCAAACAGGGTATCACATATGGGAATGTATCCATGTAGCAATGTCCTATACAGACTTCTGGGCTGCTCTCTTGTGGATTGAATACCATTTGCGGGTTAATATTAAACATTGTCCCTGTTTTCCTAAGGTATAACAGTATTACATATAAAACCTAGAAGTATGTAAGTGATATTGAACTTGAATTCTCCCAATGAACATGCCACTTTGTCTACAGCACCTTATGGAGCAGGAGGAGATGAGCAGATTGACTTAAAGGGTTTGTCTCACTACATTGATTCCTCTTACCTCAGTCCTGTTTTCTTGGTTTCATTTTGAATTCAGTGGCGTGTTTACTGGCTTCTACTAGGCTGCAGTAGAAGCCAGGTCTGTAGCTATAGCAACCAGTGCTGGCAGCATATTAGAAGAGATCAAACAGGTCTGTAACTATAGTGACCTGAGGAGCTGATGCAGCCCATCCAAGAGGGGACATCTTGGAATAGGTAGGACACTGTTAATGGACACATATTGCAAAGTGACTTGTTTTTGCAAGATCTTTAACATAAAAAGCAATCCTTGTAGTGAGACAACCCCTTTAAATTCCTGGTCACTTAGGACTAAAGAGTCTGGAAGGTGGGCTCATTCAATGACTGACAGCCTTTTCTAAACATATGCTGATCCAAAAATAACTATCAATCATTGAGAGATTTTGCCCACAGACTCATAAGCTGAGACAAGCAAGAATGTGCATCAACATATTACTAGTTCTACTAAATCGTTTCCTGCAAAACTATATATTAATAATTTCTTCTGCTCCTGCCCTGAAACTTGCTGTCTGGAAATAGAGCAACACATGTAGAGTGACAGATCTGCTTTAATAAATCAACATAGACAGTGCCATCCTTAGTAGGGCTACATTCTATAAGCTTTAGATCTTTAGGTACAGGTATTAAGGGCCTTTTTGGTTCTGGGTTCATTTTCTGTATTTTATAAACCAATGATAATTATGAGAAAGTTGTTAACTGTTTCTGTATTCTTTTGATTTTTTGTTTTAGTTCCATACAATGTAACCTGGTTATTTATAAAAAAAAAAATTAACATTCATTATTTGGTATCACTCATAGAGAAAATTAGCTCCTTTACACTGAAAAAAAAAATCACTGTTGCCCCCACCAAATAAATAAATTACTTATTTACCTGAAAAAAGGAAAGCGTCAGTCTGGTTGCCACTTAGTTTTGGCCATTTTAAAATCATGCCATAATCTGTAGTATACATAATTTTTTTTGTGTTTTTACATTAATCCTACTTGAGATAGTAATTTAAAGCTTTGTTTGAGCTTTACACATGCTCTCCAAAACTGGCTATAGGCATTACATTTACTTTTGCAAATCAGAATTGACAGTCTGTTGTTTGTAGGGAATGACTAATGATTTCTGCCCCGTCATTTTCTCATTGGGGAAACTAAGGTTTGAGTAAGAATGTTATAGCTGGCTAGAGTTACCAGTATGGAAAGTTTATTAGCTTACTGCAAGCTACCAATTTACTGAAATCAAGAATAAAAGTATGCAGTGCACTCCTAAGCTGTGGCTGCAGATAGTCAGAATTTTAACATTTAGGGCGACATATATAAAACCTTGTGCCAACACACCAGTTTTAAATCGCTTTAGAGAAGTTTAGATGGCACCAGTATGTATAAAAGTGTCTCACAACACTTTATGCATGTGTCCTGTTCTACGGCAAAATTTGTTTCAGCCATATGACTTTGAAATTGATATGGATTTGTACAACAGTTATGTACCAAACTGTGGGGGATTCATACACTTTACGCCAAACTGTAGCTCAATCCTGTAATTGTGGTGCGACACGCCCCGCAAACTTTGCGCATTGAAAAGTGTCGTGTCTGGAGCAGAATGCACCAAGTTCATGCATCTATAGAACAGCGCTATGACAGGTTTTTGGCTGCAATGCACACCAGAAAACTGGTGCAGCCCCGTTCATATCCTGTTTCCCCGAAAATAAGAAAGTGTCTTATATTAATTTTTGCTCCTAAAGACGAGCTAAGACTTTTTGTTAGGAGACGTCTTATTTTTCCATGAACAAGAATTCACATTTATTGTTGAACAAAAAATCAACATGTATTAGTATACAGTAGTGATTTAATCACAAACATCAGCATAAGCAGCCAAACTCTGAATTGCATCAAAAAAATGCACTAGGTCTTATTTTCGGGGGAAGTCTTATTTTCGGGGGAAACAGGCCCAGGTCATCTTTAAAGAGTATATAGTTTATAGCATAAAAGCATCTAAACAGAAAGATTAAGCAAACTAAAAAATAGTCCTAAATACTAACATGAGTTCTTACAGCAGGGTGCTCAGATTTCAATATACATATACTCCCTTATGTGGTAACTGGCACTAAGGAGAGAACTCTATTAACATCTCAATATCTGACATGATATGTAGGTATTCAAAATGCATGATATTTTAAGCTTTGAACTACACTATTATCTATGTATCTATCTATAGTATGGATAGTACATTTGTGCTAATATTATTTAAAATTACATATAATGTTTGTAATGTAATAAGGTAATCAGGTTACAATGTATAGGGCATATGCTTCTATTGTTAAGTCATCACATTTTACACATATGTTTCTATCTTTACTTTCTTGCATTTGTTGGCTGTGCTTCTGTTTGCTATAGTATCTCTCATTATATTTCTGATATATATGTCATGAAAAAAATCAAACTGCTTTAGATGTACTTTCAGCCTCGAAGACGGGGGCACAAGGACAGTTGGATTCTCTGCCTTACTCTGTGGAAGCTGTAGACACTGTTGAAGATATTCTGTTAACGAAAACTAAGAGCGAGGAGAAAACTAAGCAAGATACCGCGGAACCAGGAGCTTCTGAGCAGGATAGAAAGAAAACAGAGAAAGACGATGAAAAAATACCATCAGCACTACACATGTCTAGTACTGATGTAGCATTTGCAACTCCACATGTTTATTCATTTTCTGTAGAGCCTTGTACTCCGACATCTCCTGAAGCCGAACAACTTGACTTTAGCAGGGCTGAGGCTGAAATCAAAGACAGCCTTTCAACAGATCACTCAATCCACGAGAATGAAAATATTTTCTCTAGTTTTTCTTCAAGTCGAATCGAAACTTCGGTGCAGCAGGCTCAAGTTGTAGACAAAGAACAACCTGGGAGCGAAGAAATTTCCTTACATACTCCATTTCGTGTTACAGAACCAATTGAAAAAGATAAAGCAAAGCCAGATATTGCAGATACCACCAAAGATAGTACAGGTGATAGCTACCAGGGAGAGTTGGCTCATCCAGAAGCAGATAACATAAGTGTTCAGAAACAACAGGAGATCCAAAGTTCCAGTGTTTTAATTGATAAAGATTCTGATAAATATGTTGAGGATAAGGCTGACATTCATTCAAAGTCAGGTGTGCTAGGTCAACTAGATATTCCAACAAAGCAAGATGAGATTATTGCCAGCAAGTCTGATGATACCACAGAAAAATTAAAAGACATTGCTAATAAAGAATCCAGCATTAGTCAAGATGAGTTGATGAGTTCAAAAGCTACAGGTCACCTTGAGATGCATGATGCAAAGAAAATGGATATATCACTGGTGAGTAGTACAGACCCATTTGCACATGACAAAAAAGAAACCGTGCTGGAATCCTATAAAGAGGATGTTTTGCCAGAGGTTCAGACTGACAGCAAAGCTGTGGATGATCCAAAAATGAAACTGGGTGAAGATAAGTCTGGAATGTCTACATATTTTGAAACATCAGCATTAAAAGATGAAGCGCTAGAGAGTAATATTCAGAAGAGCAGCGATTACTATGAGCTGACTGACATCAAAGAACCTCCATATGAAGCCTGTTCAATACCACATATAGCTAAAGGAGATGTAGAAGAAGAAGAGGATGAAGATTTAGTCCCAATGCCTGATGAAAAAAGCAGTGTCACTGCTCAAGATGCTGGCTATAGTTCCCTAACATCTACAAAACTTCAGTCATGTATATCGGCAGGAGATCGTCTGTTTACTATTGATCCAAACATCTATTCAGACAAATCAGAATTCCTTAGTAAAAATAAAGATGATCTGACCCTGAGCCGGAGTCTTGGACTTGGTGGCCGATCTGCCATTGAGCAGAGAAGTATGTCCATAAATCTCCCTATGTCTTGTCTTGACTCCATAGCACTAGGTTTCACTTATGCTCGTGCCCATGATCTTTCCCCACTAGCCACTGATATTCTATCTAACACAAGTGGAAGCTTGGATGAAGGAGATGAAGCTGATTTACCAGCAACTACCCCTGGATTAGAAAAAGCCCTTTCATTCCCAGAAGAACCAGAACAGGAGGAAGAGGAAGAAGACAAGAAAGAAACAGCAAAAGATACAGGGAAAGAACGATTTGAGCTAGAACCATTATGTGAATCCCAGTTTACAGCAAAAGAATACTACAAAAATGGTACAATTATGGCACCTGACTTGCCGGAAATGTTAGACTTAACAGCCCCAAGGTCCAGATTAGATTCAGGCAGTGCAGAATCTGATGTTGCTAGAAGAAAGTCTGCAAGCTCTGAAATCATTATAGATGAAAGTAATGTAAGCCAAGAAGTATCTATGCTAGAAGCTAGCAGCCTTCTTGTAAAGACAGATAGCCAGCAAGAAGAACTGGGTTACTGTGTTTTTAATAAGTATACTGTTCCTCTGCCATCCCCTGTGCAAGATAGTGAAAATCTAAGTGGTGGCATGACTTCTCTTTATGAAGGGCTTGGTGTAGACCCATCCATCATTGAGGTCAAATTGGCTGCTGCAGAGAAGCTAGGTAAAGAAAGACAGGAATCCACCAGTGATACCGTTGTTATGGGTTGGGAGTCCGAGTCTGAGAAAAAGGTTTGCGAAAGTAAGCTTGATACTGTGGTAGAAAAGGGTGAGGAACAGATTGATTTTAAAGAAAATCAGGTGACCACTGAGCAAAAAACACAATTGGACACTACTGAAACTATTTCGGTAGAGAGAAAAGATTCATCCTCAGACAAGTCAGTTGAAAAAGACAGTGAAGAAGTAATTACAGCAGATCAGATACCCATAAATGTCTCAAAAGAAGAATCCACAACTAAACTTTCCGAACTTGACACATGCCCTGTGTCAGATATCTCAGAAATGGAACAAACAAAATTGTCTACGGAAGAAACATTTAGTCACCAACAGGTGACCGAATCCACAAAAGTTGGACTACAGACAGAAAAGGAATCTCAACCAGAATATGAAACAAAGAGTGAAGAAACTAAGGAATCTGACTCTACTATGGTGAATGTAATAACCGAGGAAGACATTTCCCAGGCTAAAGAAGTCTCTAAGCTGTCTGAAGTGGACTTAAAGGAGAAAGGTGCAAAGCCTGATTTAGTGCATCAAGAAGCAGTTGACAAAGAAGAATCTTATGAATCCAGTGGAGAGCCAGAACACGTTTCAGGTTTATCACGCGAGGCATCCAAAGACATAACCACTGCTGCTGTACAGAAACAAGGCAGTGAGGAAACTACTCCAAACATCTCAAATGAGCCGTCAGAAAATATTGTCACTTCAACACATGAGACTGAGGAAAAGGGCACAGAGCAAGTTCATATTGAAAAACTGAGTGAACCTCAAGAGCCAACCCCTGAGGTTGTAATGACAAAGGATGACATGGGCCAGGAGAGCCAGACTGTAGATGATCAAGAGGAGCTTGTAGATGATAAGGAGGACCTTGAGGTAGAGGTGATAGAGGAATGCAGCAAAGATATGAAACAAGAAGCACCACTACCTTCTGGAGAACAAGAACTGGTCAAAGAACCATCTGCAGAGTATTTGGAGGAAGCAGCAGGTATTATTGAGTCTGTAGTCACTGTTGAAGATGACTTCATTAAAGTGGTACAAACTGCCACAGATGAGGGTGAATCTGTGTCTCACAATGTCCGTTTTGCAACATCTGAAGCTCCTCAAACAGAAGAAAAGCCTTTGACAGAAGAAGAAGAAGAAGAAGAAGAGGAAGAAGAGGGGGGGAGGAGGAGGAAGAAGAGGAAGAAGTCATAGAAGAAGTGTCCCATGAAGAACCCAGAGAAGGTTCACCTTGTATGCCTGCTTCACCAGAAAAAGATACAGAATATAAGACGGAAACCCAGGATGATTACAAAGATGAGACGACTATAGACGACTCTATATTGGATACAGACAGCATCTGGGTAGACACACAAGGTGGGTAACATTTCAATTCTTATTCATTATGAGAATGATTAGTGAAGCCAGCAGAAGTCTGGATATAATCACAGGAATATTAGAGCAACCAGTCAATTAGCTTTTTCCACATTTTGTGGAAATGTAAATGTATTATGAGCATTTTTATGTACACTATTGGGGACATGTATGAAAACTGTCTAGGTCTAAGACTTTCTTTATTGTCCTTTGTGACCAATCAGCGCTCCCATTTAATTTCATAGAGTGCTCTGAAAAAATGGAAGGGGAGCTCTGACTGGTTTTTTAGGCAACAGAGAAAGTCTTGGACCTAGATAGTTTTTATACATGAGGCCCTAAACCTTTATTTGGCTAATGTAGCAATCATTGCTATTATATACAGATACATCTTTTAGTTTGTCATGTGCAGGTTTCCTTGAATTGCTGTAAATCAATTTGGATCATTTCTTCTATTAAGGTATCAACAAGTTAACGCGGAGGGAAAAAAAATTGTAATTTTTTTTATTTGCATTATGTATTACTATAATTTTCCCACTAAGTCAGTTGTCATGATTGTCCTCCTGAACCTAAAGTGGTCTGAAATTAGAAAAAAATGTCTTTTTTCTAGAAACAGCACCACTGTGCCAGGTAGTGCAAATGAGTGGAGCTGAGCTGCAATACTGTACAAAGCCCATGATAAAAGTGGTGTTTCTAAATAAAACAGTGACATAGTTTTAGTGGAACAACTCAATGCCACATTGGTATTTACTGTTAGAGAACCAGTTTTAGGAAATATTCCTAGAACTGTTTTTATGCAAATCTTCATAGTGGTACCACACTTAAAATCTCTGATCCTGTTTTTTTACACGTGGATGTTACATATTAGTGGTAGAAATGATGCAAAGCTGTTATGGCCTACAGACCTACTGAAGTTGGAAAAAATAGTGCAAAACTGTAATGGATATGGCCTACAGAGCTACTGTAGTAGGTAAAAAATAGTGTAAAACTGTAATGGTTATCACTTATAGAACTACTGTAGTAGGAAAAAATAGCACAAAACTGTAATGGATATCGCCTACAGAACTACTGTGGTTCCAAAAAAAGCTTTAAAAAGGGGCAACTTCCAAATACAAAATGTGAATAATATATTTTCTAATTTCCTTGTCAATATTGTAACATCAGGATGAAAAATAAACTACAGGTGTAAATTTAGGAGATTAAAATTAACTGGATATTTGAGCGACAGAATCCAATCATCTGTCTTGATAACTGACTTATGGAGTAGCAGCTTGTCTGTTGAAACCCTGTACATGGAAATATTCTTTGTTGGTCATAACGCTGTAATAGATGAGGCACAACAGCTACCGACAATGCAACCATTTAAGCACAATAAACAGCTGTCAACTCTCAGAGACGACAACTGTATAATTACTGGTTTATTAAGGAGAGGGGGCGTAGTAGGATATCCAGCAGACAGATCCACTGCTTCTATTTCTACAAAATAATTTATACTCTGCCATTTTAATTTCAGTGAATCATTAAATTCAAATGTAGAATCTTAAATTAGCTAAAATGCAAAAGGAACATGTATATCACAAGATATATAAATCCCTGTCTAAGTAAAATGTAGCACAGATAAAGTTGTGCAATTAGATAACTCATTGGGGTAAAGAGGCTTTTTGGGAATTTGCATAACTTTTTTCTTTTAATATGCCTGTTTTGCTAATCTTTCTCTTTTGGTCCAACACTGATTTCCTGCATTCACCACCATTTTTTTTTCCATTGGGAGCATGGTGATGTGTTATCCATAGTGACAAAACATTTCTTTTGCTGGCAATGATTCATGTATAGTTTCACTTGATGTTTGGTAGCTGTGGATGACGTTATCACACAACATCAGGAACAAGGGTTGGTTGGGAATGCAAGAGACCCATGCCAGGGGAATGTAAAAGAATTAGTGGATAAACATAATAAAAAGTTGATCATTTTTTATTTAGGCTCAAAATAACTTTATGTAAATTCACAGAAAAACCTTTAAATAAAACTCTGTAAAGTTACCTGTAATTGTGTGGAAAACTGCAGATAAATCAGGTGCCAGATTACATAATCAACTCATCGTCAACTACTGATGAGTGACTGCTATAGACTACATGATGCCTGATGCCATTGTACTTTTCACAGAAATGTAGACCGTTTTCTATGTGACCACTCGCATATTTGCTGCTGCTGTCCTAACTCCTCTCATGTGTACAGATGATGACAGGAGCATTATGACTGAAGCAATAGAACCCATTCCTAAAGAAGAGAAGGTAGAGCGAGAAATACAGAAGATTCCTGTTGAAAGATACAGGAAAGACAAGCCTTACAAGACTGGCCGAGGGCGAATGTCTACTCCTGAAAGGAAAATAAGCAAAAGGGAGCCTAGCGCGACCTCCAGGGATGAAGTGAGAAGGAAAAAAGGTTCATCACTTACTCATCTTTTACATCCAAGTACAGCTTGGCGACACAGCCAAGGAACCTAAATATTGTACACCATGCAATCTAATAATTGCTAGCTATGTGTTAACTCCCCTGACTATATGCTTCTTTCTTTTCTTCTTATTTTTTTCTGTCCATAGCAGTTCTTAAGAAAGCAGAAATTGGTAAAAAACCAGACGTTCAGCCCCATTCACCCTCCAGGAAAGTAATTTTAAAACCTGCGGTCAAGCAGTCTAGACCGGCCCATCAGGCCTGCGTGAGGAGGAAGCCGGCAGGTGACTGCTTTGTTCAGTTTTTTGCAAATGTGGCTGGCAAACATTGTTTTGGTTATGTGGCTTGCAGATTTCATCCCTGCAGACTTTCTTTCTTTTTTTTCTATATCATTGAAGAAATTCCAGAATTCCATAGTAATGAAATTCCATGTCAGGCTTGCAAACATTTTATTTTATGTTGCTTCTTATTTATTTTCCTATTCTATTTGTTTATTTATGGATTCTTGTTCATTTCTTTGCAGAACTCATGATCACATTCGCTTGCGAGAGCCATAAGCGTGCATTGGTTGTATCTTGGCATAGTGACTTAGTGCTTTCTTAGAAGTTTGTATATCCATGTCTCTGTTCTGGTGGAAACTTCATGATCGATTGCAACCATGGTACACATTTCCATTGATTTGCCTCCGTCTCATACATTAACTACATCAAATCTTTTCTATGCTGCTGTTGAGGTCAGCGGATTGAAACTGTTGGCGTCCTCAGCTTAAATATCTTGTAAATGCATGTTCATGTTTATTGCTCGTATGTCCAAATTAAGGCTGGTAAAAACACTCAAGAAACATAATTTCATTAACAGCATTTAGATCACTTCTCAGTAAAGGATGGATCTACTTAGCTAGTGAAGTTATCCCATACCCAAAAATAACCCCATACTAGCCAGGGAGCAGATAGGCTACGCCTAAAATTCTGGACATTTATAGTTTAACGAAAGGACATTCAAAGAACACAAAAAAAAAAATCATGCCTTGCTACTTTAGAGAACAAACAGCAAAAATGGTTCTATGCCTTAGACCTAAATATTAAAATATAATTTTTATTAATGTATGGATAAAAAAAAGTAGCGAAAAACCTACACAAACCCTAACTCAACCCTCAAAACTCTAAGGCTAGGTCTACACAGCACAGATTTATTGTCAGATTTTCGGTGGATTCAAGATTTTGAATCCACCGAAAATCCAAAAATACCTTGTTCTGCATAGACAGCAATGAAAATTTTGTGCTGTAGTCTACACAGCACGGATTTTTCACCGATTGTTGGTGGATTCCCGCACATTCAGTTGTATGGGGCGACGGCAAATCCGAAAACCAACCGTGGCTTTTACGCAAATCTGCACCAAAAACGAGGTCCAGCAAATGTCAAAATGCTGTCAGATTTTGGACAGCATTTTGACAATTGCTGTGTAGATCTAGCTTAAGACTACCTATCCAAAAAAGTCAGAGTAGCCGCCCCGATAAGGGTGACTCTGTCAGGAACCTAGGCTAGCATGCACTAGAATTCCCTAGACAATATGTCTGAACAAGGCAAAGCCACAAAAGACTAATCAATGGATCAAGAAGTCACCAGGGATGTAGATAGACTATGAAAAACAATAATGTGTGGTGAGTACATGTTAAGTACAAGATCAGTACAGTGTTAAATAATGTTTATAAAAATGGCTGCAAAAATGAACCAAATGAAAAAATCCTTAGATATTTAAATATCCAAAGATGAAAACGTAGCAAGATGCAACAAATACATAACTTGGGCTAAAAACTCATAGCCATACACAATGAACAGTGACGTATAAGAAAAGTCAATCAAGTCCTTAAGTAATTAACTCCTAAATGACACACACAGATTTAAATATCAGATAGCAGAAGTATCAGAATATGATATAATATTTGTCAGAAAAAAATATTCCCATCAACATTAATTTTCCTAATATGTACCGGAAAACAATGTACTTAACATTTCTCCCAGACTGCATATACTAGTGCATCTCAAAAAATGAGAATATTTAAGGGGTTCTCCAGGACTATCTGTTTATTTGTTATAGGGCTCACAAATGTATTATATTAAACCTTGTAATTCATACTGTAATGAGTCTACACAATCTATTTGACTTAAATTATTGATATCAATTATCTTTTCAGTGATATTCTATTTTTTTGAGATGCACTAGTATCTTAAAATATGAAGCATGCTGGAAAACAATATTCCAATCAGTCTGTACTGGAAAACAACATTTTCCTCATGCCTCCGACGTGTTTATTCCTGATAGAACAGTTCTTCAGGAAGCCATCACAATTACAGCTGGTAACCAACTTAGAAATAACTGGTACCAGTTAGGAAACCACTTATGTCCCTTAGATAGTGGGCAATATGAGTGGCATGTAAAAATGTCTTATCAATAAAATAGTCCTTCCACATGGTAGACTACCTGATTGCCTGGACATTTTTTTGGATAAGCAGTCTCAGACTTTTGAGGGGTGATTTAGGGTTTGTGTAGGCTTTTTAGTTACATTTTTTATTCATACATTAAAAAAGTTATATTTTAATATTTAGACCTAAGGTATACAACCATTTTTGCTGTTTGTTTTCTTTAGTTTCAAGTATAACCGGGCATTGTATCAGTGGGTGTACCCCTACCCAAGTACTGTTTTGAGGGCAATTGTTGTTTTGTTTGATTGCTTCTTTAGGCCCTGCTCCTTTACCTACAAATCTATATTGTCACATATTAGTGCAGTACAAGCTGCTTGATACTATTCAATGTTCATTCAGACAAGCTCACTGCCGGGTCAGTCTGCATCCGTCTTGAACAATGATGGAAGATTACATCTTAAGCCCTATTAACATAACATTTGTGCTCCCCCTTAATGATATACTGCAGCCAGGCCATGAAAGGCCATAGAGTTCTATAGGGCAATCATACAACGAATTGGACTATGATTGCTATATTTGTGTTCAATGCACTTTGTGTCCAATGCACAAAGAGCGACATGTATGATTTTTGGCGCCCAGACGCCAATTTTATTGCGAACAAAACTAGTGTGGAATGCTCCTGAATCTATGAACCTGTTCTACTGCGGGTCATAAA
The DNA here is from genome assembly GCA_025379985.1 of Phyllomedusa bahiana. Taxonomy (NCBI): domain Eukaryota; kingdom Metazoa; phylum Chordata; class Amphibia; order Anura; family Hylidae; genus Phyllomedusa; species Phyllomedusa bahiana. Next base: position 246,821 of record JAODAL010000579.1, read on the forward strand.
TCAGGCGCATCCTAGCGCAACAACGACAATTCAGGCTCAGGTAAACCGCTTTCAAAGTGGTTTACCTGTTCCAGCAGTAATGTGCCTGGATTTGCCGTACTGAAGCTAATAAATGTATAGCCTCCCGCACGCCTCCCGATCTCAGGCATGTTGCGAAGTGCTGCGGGTGCTCTGTTATGCGCCTGATATTGGAGTGCACCTGGTTAAAAATACAGCAAATGGGGCTAGTTCTTGGGCTGAAAAGATGCCAGACTTCTGGCACAGCCCCGTTCATACATGTCGCCCAAAGTGTGTACATTTAGTAAATAGGGCAAAGGTAGTTTTCCCTGTAGAACTCTATGGCCCCATTGCGCCATCTGTTGGAATACATTTCTCACGGTAGCAGGATGGAAACGACAAATAGAAGGCACAAACTCTATGTGAATGGGGTTTTACTTGGTTATTTTATTAGATTGTAAAGATTTTAGCCTAGATTAGCGTCCGGGAGAACAGAGAGAGGGGTTGCAAACAGCTTGTCTTATTGAATTGATTGTGAGTGGCATCTAGCAGCTTGCAATGCTTTGTGAAAGAGTCCAGCTTCAGAAGAAACATGGTCCAAAATTACATTCAAAACATTTCTGCAAAGGTGTTCATATCCTGTAATGATACAGTTAAGTCTTGGGAATCTATTCACACTGTCATCATGGTTACAATTATAATGTAAACCATGATGACAGTGCCTAAACCGTCAGTCGACAGACACCACAATGCCCAACACACCCCATTGACTTATTATGTGGTCCGTCAAGTTCCATCAGGGTTTTTGACAGACCTACCAATAGAGACTCTGAACAGAGCCTGAAGTATAAAGAACGTACATTAAACTTGTAACTTAATATACTGATACCTTGGCAGCATTCATCTACATAGAATGAGTGTCAGATTTCATTTAGATTTTTTTAGATTTAATTTTTTTTGTGGCTTTAAAAGTTTGTGTCAGCTAGAAAAGAATTCTAATTTTGATAAACATTTGTATGGAATTTTTTTCTCGCTGTAGACTGGGGGAGCTGTGTAACCCAGTGACTTATTGTTACATAGGATCATTATGGAATTCTTCAGCAATGCAGGTTGGCTGAAGACGGAATCATGGATATGATGTTAATCATTTGCAACTCGTTTTATATTGTGTGCTGAGAGTTAAAAAGCTCTGATTCCCTTTTATATGTTACTAGAGAAAATGAGCAGAACATTTCCAGTAAGATGACACTCAAGATGTAAATATCTAGAATTTAGACACAGACACAGATTTTAATGGCAGGAACAGTATGTGGACCCCTAGTTATCCAATGTGTTTTGATAGAGAACCTCATTATGTCTTTCTAACAATGCATTAGTTATTGTTAGGAATGGCATATATTAGCTCAGTCATTTTTCCATGCAATCTAATAATAGCTAGTTGAGTTGCTGATATAAGGTGACAATGTCCCTCCCCCGTCCCCCCATGCTTCCTGGAGCCATTGTCACCTTATATCATGCTATTAATGCAGTGTCTGCCATGTTACATATTATATTTATTAGCTGGTAGGGTTGACTAAGACTGAACACACATTCTGACTTGTGTTACCTGTCTAGCTGGTGTCTATAGTTACGTTGTATATTTTCACTTCCTGAGTTACCATTGATTTAGCAGACACTTAGCATTGTTGAATAGTGTTGATTGTTAAGTCACCTAAACATCATTGTGACATCAGAAGTTGACTGCTGTAGGCAACCACAATCATGCCAGGTAGTTGTGAGCTCTGATTCCTGGATAAACCATTCGCATTTATGGGCTGTAGCCATGTTTTTGAAGATAAGATTAGTTTAGATCCCTCATTTAAGTGAATATTAAGCAGTAGGCAAAAGATTCAATGATGATCAAAAACTGATGAAATAGTTATCGTATACCTATTCTTTCTATAGGTTACACATTACTATACTGACTTGAAGCTTTTCATTAGCAGTTTGTAATCACCTTCTGCTTACTTACACTTTACCTTAGACATTCATTTGTAAAATATTAAATGTATTTTTAGTAAACTTTGCACTACATAAGAAACCATAGTTATCTAACTCCGTAGTAAAATCAGTAGAAGCGGGTGTTGATAGCATGGACATAACAAGTAAGCAAAATGATCTCCTCCTGGTGGTTCCATAATACTTAAATATGTACAATTAACCATTAAGTTTTTCTTTTTCCTTTTTTCCTGTGCTGATGTCTACAGGGGGTGATTCCCAGCAAACTCCTAGTGCTGTTCGGCAGTCCAGGGACAGAATTACTGTGAGTAAAAGACCTTTCTTCTTTGCTCTTTTATGTGATAAGTTCATATTCAACATTGTTAGAATTGTGTAATAAAGACAGGCACAAATCACATCACTTTTATATAACCGTGCAACACAAAAAGGAAAGACACATGCGAGAACCAGCTGCACATCAGATAAGATAAGGAGAAACTTTAGGGTATGTTCCCTCGGCAAAGACCAAATACCGGTCAGATTTTCCGACCGGTATTTTGCCTTTTTTTGGCACGCAGGGGGCAGCTTTTGTCCACGGTTTGCAGATTCGAGCTGTCCCCTTTTTGCACATAAAAAAAACTCATCTTACCACAAAGTGAGTTCCTTACCTCTTATCTGCTCAGGAGAGAAGATAAACAAAGCAAGCAGTGTCATGAACGGCTGCAGGGGTGAGAGGGAGGAGGGTGAGCAGAGAGCGAGAAAGAAGGGAGCGTCTGCAATGTTTACACAAATAATTACATTACAACCAGTGGATTCTCTATACAGCAGACCGCCTCATACACTGCACTTTCTCCCCAGCCCCTTGCAAGCTCCTTCATGTTCCCTGTCATCAGATAAGAAGTGCAAACATGTAAGCACGGCCAGATCAGCTGCTGTCAGTGTCCTGGCCGTGTCTAATGTAAACTTTCAGGAAACTAAGGGGGACTGAGCAATGCTGTAGCTCTCACAGGCTTCACTTTTTGTAATCACATATATTTAGAAAAGTGATTAAATACCCATTTTGGAGGATGCAATGTCAACATTACACCGTGGCAAAACCCCTTTAAACATTGGAAACAAAAAGGTGCTTACTACTCCATATGATGTTTGTAGCCAGAGCCCCAGACGCTTCCCTAGATTGAAGTTTGGGCATAACACCCTCCTGGGCAGCTCATTTGAAATCTGTTGATCCCACAGACAGCAACATGCTTCAAAGAAGACAGTTTTGCACAAAGAAAAAATCTGTTGCAAGCGAGCAAAATCCCATATGCATAAAAAATTATTTTATTGAATAATCATATTAAAAAAGTGAACATAGTCCAAAAAGGGATATTAGGACAAACATGTGGTAACCAGCTTATGCGTTTCAGAACGTAAGTTCCTTGATCACAATATCCCTTTTTGGATTATGTTAACTTTTTTAACATGATTATTTAATAAAATGATTTTTTATGCATATGGGATTTTGCTCGCTTGCAACAGATTTTTTCTTCGTGCAAATCTGTCTTCTTTGAAGTCCCTCTTCGCACCCACGTGTTTACGTTCTGCCCGAAAACCGGGCAGAAGAATCAACATGTTCTAAGTTTTTAGGAACGCCGGTGGTGTCAAAAACTGTCCGGCAGAAAATCCGTGCAGTGGGGATTACAGAACAGATTTTCTATTAAAGTCTATGGAGAGCGTTGCATGTCATTTTTCAGACGGTTTCTAAAACCGCAAACCGTCTGAAAAACCGAGCAAAATACCCTGCCGTGGGGACAAGCCCTTACTGAGTACAAAAGAAACCATAAAGAGACCCCATAAAAACAATTAAAAGCAATGATGTACTGGCCCTGGTCCTTCTTAGACCTTACCTTACCAAAAATGTACAGGAATATAAGCCCTCTGTAATATCACTATAGAATCTAGTCCATGCTGATATTATACAGTTGAGTCACATTATTATGACCAGCAGCTAGTATTCTCAGTAAGGATAGGGACACACCACATTACAGAATTCCATGTAACATACAAACCAGACCAAATACGTTAAACGGATGTCTCTGGCAGATACCAAGTCGTGGCATTCATTACCCGTAGAGACACTGTTGTAAAAAAAAATCATATATAAACTTAACGCTAATACTTACTAAATACTGTTGTATGGAATATCATAGGCTTCTGCACTATCCTATACTTTTTTTGTGGTATACAGGTGTATACCGAACAAATGGAAACATGTTTTGCCTCTGTCAGGCCATTTTATCCTATAGATATGCTTATCTTATACTCTGGGAGTTTTCCCGGCATACAAGCTAATCGGACATATAAATTTGGCGTGTCTTTAGCCTAACTGCTGTGTGCGGCAATGACAGCAGCTCCATAGGCTGTAAGGTATCTATAGCCATGCAGACTGCAGTGCATCCCACAGCTTCTGGATGATATGTGAGGAGGATCCATAGAGCAAACACGGTGATCATGGTGGTCCCACAGATGTTCAGTTTGGGGAACTAGGGGGTCATGGTAGTTCTTTGAAGTCCTGGTCATGCTCTTTTAAGCAATGGTGGATATTAGTAGCTATGTGACATGTCACATTGACCTGCTGTAAGATCATATCGGCCACAGGAAAGACAATCAGCATGGGTGTACGTAATCTGCAAGGGTGATTCAAACCCACACCAGTTGGTAGTGCCTTTTACATGGATTTGTGAGCTAAGGAAATGCCATGAAAACATTCCCTAGACCAGAAAAATGCCCCCACCAGCTTGTGTTCTTCCAGCAATGGCTGCAGGAAGTTTGTTTTCTGATGTTACTCGCCTGATACACCAATGTCCATCTGTTTGATGAAGTTGAATATGTGACTCATCAGCAAAGGAAACCTTTTGCTAATAAGTGGAGGTCCAATTCGTATACTGTGGTGAAAATTTAAGCCTTTTCTATCAATCCAACATTGATTATCTGACTGCTTTACAGCCCTGTAAGCAGTAGTGTTCACTGAACTATTGTTTTAAATACACTTCTAGTAGCCCCCTGGTTTGTTTTGGTGGTGTTCCCGTGTACATTCGTAGAAAACATGGCACCTAGTGCCCCGCAGCTTCTACGTCACTTATTCGCAATGGTGCCATTTGTTCACTCACAATACACTAACACTACAGCAGCAAGCAAACAGTTTACAAATTGCTCAGTTTCAGAGATTCTGACCCCCTTGGCCGAAATACAATAATTATCCCTTTTTTGCAAATTCCATAAATTATCCCTTGGCAACAAGGGATATGTATGCAGCCAGTGTATAATATTTTATATACCCTTCAAGCCAGCTCACGACATTTGACTTCCTTCATTAACTACGGCGCTCCCTTCATGAAAGCTGGACGTGGTTATAATAATGTGATTCAACTGTGTAGTTTTTGAAGCAATCATAGAAATATACCGCACTCAAAGATGCCTTTATCATACTGAAGTAAAAATAAGTAATACAATGTCAAATAATACAAAGGGACATATAGGGGTAAATCCTGCATGTAAGTAACGGAGACCCTACAGGCTTTACCCCAAATCTTAGTCTTCTGGTGTGCACCATTGGATAGCTTGGATTCGTGTGGCTCTCTCTGAGTTTTTACATCCATAGCAAAACATATAATACCCTCTGAAAATTGACAAAATTGGCACAAATAATAGAGTAACTAATATTGTGGTGGGAAGAAATAATAAAAATAAGAACCTTCTCCATTACATTACTGTGATTTTGTGATTTCTGGACGTGCACAGGGGCAAAAACTATCCTAAAATAAAAATAGCACTGCAGTATGTTTTTGGTGTGTGATTCAGGATATGTGACTGTTGCAGGGGAACCGAGTGGCCAGACACGGCCTTCCCTGGCGATACCAGCTGATTGCCGGAGCTTGAGAAGCTATTTCAGCTTCTATTTAATAAGGGCTTGTCTTTTTGAGACACCACTTTAATGATTCTCTTGGTTCACAATTGCTGGCAGATTGCAAAATAGCAGAGAGATTGGCACATAATTAAACGAATTGCTTGAGCGTTCTTTTAAAGGAACTCATGATATTCACTTTGCTCTTAAAGGGGACAGGAAACCCTTGTATATGGTCCTTCTTCTATGTTTGCTTTTCATGTAATAGATCTGTAATTGTAAACTTTATTAACCTTTATTATTAGAATACAGATCTATGAGGCGTTCATTCATTACAGTGCAAACCCAAGGGTTAAATTTGCAGATTGACGGATAGGTGAGATTGAAAAATAAAAGTCTCTTGTCTCTAAAATACTTTTACGATTTCTTCCTATACTTATTCACGGTTTTGATAACTATGGGCGACATGTATGATTTTTGGTGCCCAGGCGTCATTTTTTTGGCGCGCATTTGTAGTGTAGAATGCGTCTGAGTCTATGAACCTGTTCTACTGGTCATAGATTTAGCACTATCTAGCTATGAAACAACACTTCTGGCTCAGGTAAACCACTTTTAAAGTGGTCTATCTGTTCCAGCAGTAATGCACCTGGATTTGCCAATAAAAAGGCATACATGTGTAGTTTCCTACGGTTGTAGTGCGACACGCCCCCCCGATCTCAGGCGCATTACAAAGTGCCCCTGGCGCTTTGTAATGCACCTAATATTGGAGTGCACCTGGTTAAAAATATAGCGAACGTAGCGGCACCAGTGTTTGGGCTGAAAAGATGCCAGACTTCTGATGCATTAAAATTGAAAAACATAAAAGACTCACCACCACAACCAGCTCTGTTTCAGTGCTGTGCTCTGCCACCGGGACACCTGCTAATGACATTATGATCATCAGCATGTGACCATGCAGCCAGTCACAGTTGCCAGCGGTCCCATGCCATTCAATCAGGAAGAGACCGTTGGGTCCTGTGAAAACCTGCAGGTCACATGAATGATGAATATGAAATCATTGGTTGGGAGCAGCAGGACTGGACCTAAGTGCTGAAATGGAGCCAGTTTGAGAGGTGAGACTTCTATTTTTTTACACTTTACCCACTACCCAGCCCGGTAAGGTTTTTTGTCAAACCAGCAACCCCTTTCAGTATTGGCTACAAAGCATTTCAATCATTTTTATTATGCCACTGTAATATGTATATACACACTGGCACTAAGGTGCTAGCTGTAGATCCATTAAGTCTTGTAAGGAGGTGGGGCCTCTCTCAGGTGGTCAATCAGATGTTAAGTTTCTGTCTGTGAACAATTTTTTTTGCGTAATTAAGTGCATTATTCTGCTTCAAAGAAGCCATTGCAATTAGGGAACGGTGTTGTTATGATGGGTGTACTTGTTCTGCAACAATGTTTAGGTAGGTGGTACGTGTCAAACAGTAGCAACATCCACATGAATGCCAGGACCCAAGGTTTCCCAGAAGAACATGATCCCTGACTGTCTGTCCTCCATCTCCTCCATCTTCTCATCATCACGTCTCCTAAAACTAAATGTGGAGAAAACAGAACTCTTCATCTTTCCACCATCCAACTCTACCCCTGCCCCTGATCTCTCTATTACAGTCAACGGCTCTACACTCTCACCGGTCCCGCAAGTCCGCTGCCTTGGGGTAATCCTAGACTCTGCTCTATCTTTAAAACCACACATCCAAACCCTCACCTCTGCCTGCCGCCTCCACCTGAAAAACATCTCTCGCATCCGCTCATTCCTCAACTACGACACTACAAAAATGCTGGTCCATGCCCTTGTCATCTCCTGCCTAGACTACAGCAACATCCTTCTCAGTGGCCTCCCAGCTAGCACCCTCGTTCCCCTCCAATCCATCCTTAACTCTGTTGCCCGTCTTATCCACCTCTCTCCTCGCTACTCCTCTGCCTCGCCCCTCTGCCAATCCCTTCACTGGCTTCCCATTGCCCAGCGAATTCATTTCAAGCTACTAACCATGACCTACAAGGCTCTCCATGACCTCTCCCCTCCATACATCTCTGCCCTAATTTCCAAATATCTCCCCTCACGCACTCTCCGCTCCTCACAGGGCCTTCTCCTCTGCTCTCCCCTTATCAACTCCTCACACAACCGTCTCCAAGATTTCTCCCGTGTTTTCCCCCACACTCTGGAACTCACTGCCCCAACACCTCAGACTCTCCTCCACTTTCACCAGCTTCAAAAGCAACCTGAAAACCCATTTCTTCAGGCTTGCCTATAACCTTCACTAATCTTGTCACTACTTCCTCCACAGACATGTCTGCCCCTCACCTCCTGTCTCTTTCCCCCTCCTTGTAGATTGTAAGCCCTCGCGGGTAGGGTCCTCTCTCCCTCTGTCGTGCCAATTGTCATTATCCCTTATCACTGTACTCGTTTGACTTATGTAATGTATGTAACCCCCTCGAATGTACAGCGCCCTGGAATCAATGGCGCTTTAAAATAAATAATAATAATAATAGGGAATCAGACTTTCTCCATCTGCTTGCCTTCTTCTTATAGTGTTCTTCCTGGTGTCACCTGTTCCCAAGGAGAGCGATGTATTTGCACCCTGCAGTCCAAATGCTATGTAAAAATATAATTTCTTAGACCAGTCCACCTTCTTCCATTCCTCCATGGTCCAGTTCTAATGCTTACATGCCCATTGTAAGTACTTTTGTCAGTACAGAGGGATCAGCATGGGCACACTGACTGGTCTGCAGCCTTGGCCAGCATTATCCAGTTGCCGGGTCACTAGTTATCCTTCCTTGGGCGCGACACTTGGCAGTTACTAACCACTGCATATTAATAACTCCTCACAAGACTTGCTATTTTGGAGATGCTCAGACCCAGTCGTCTTGCCATCGCAATCTGGCTCTTAGATCAAGGCAGCTTAGATCCGTACACTTGTCCAATTTTCTGCTTTCAAAAACTGACTGTTCATTTCCTGTTAAAAATATTCCACCCCTTGACAAGTGTCATTGTAATATTTACTTCATGTCATTGGTTTTAATGTTAGGGCTGATTGGTGTATACAGTTGCAGGCAAAAGTAGGTGAGACCCTTGGAATAACCTGAATTTCTGTATTGATTACTATGAAAATGTGGTCTAATTGTTACCTAAGCCACAGTTATAGACATACACAATCTAAGAAAGTCATGACACACAAACAATAGTGCTCTTTGTGTATTTTATTGAGCACATTGAATAAAAATCCTCAGTGCAGATAGCAAGAGTTAGGGGCCGTTCACACGGCTTATTTTGGGCACAGATTCCAGCCGTATTGCACGCCGTACTGCGCTGCAATACGACTGGAATCTGTCCCAGCCATTACTGTAATCCACCGTTCTCATAGAGAACTGCGGATTCCGTCTCTCCTACCCGCTTGGCGAATCTGCCGGGCAGGGAGAAAGTGACATGTTCATTATCCCGGCGGGATACGCAACGTGGATAATGAAAGTCTATGGGGCTAAGGAGCTGTGCCCCCTCCCCGCCACGCCCCTTATTCAAGCCATAATTGCGGGCGAAATCCGTCCCGCAATTACGTCTTGAATAAGCCGTGTGAACCGGGCCTAAGTGAACTCATGAACCTAATAACCTTATCACCTCCAAATGTTTTCTATAGCTGCAAATATGATTTGCATAATGTTGAGAAGGAATTTAACACCATTTTCCCAGCAAAAGTCATGCCACAGAACCTCGATAGGGTTAAGATCTGCACTGTGATTTGACCTTTCCAAAACACATATCCTTTTTATAACCATTCTTTAGTTTACAGACAGTCCCTGTATAGGGATAGGGACTGTAGGTTTGTTCTTAATTTGAATTTGTGTGTAAGTTGGAACAGGTATATTTTTTCAATGTAACTCCAGCACAAAAGGTATTTTTTTTAGTTTTGGAAAGTGCAGGGAAGGGTTTTTATATTTGTTTTGCTGTCTGTGTCCCTGTTAAGAAGATTTCACCTCATGTGCTGCTGTGGTATGCTGGAAATTGTTGTTCCACAGCTGCTATCTGCTCTGGAACATGGAACTACAAGTGCCAGCATTCCCCATAAGTCTCCTTTTGTAACTAAGGGATAGATGTAAGTCCTAATGGTGTAAGTCGGCGACTGCCTGTATGAGCTTCTGTTTTGTTGCACCATCTAACCTTTTTTTAGGTTAAGGTTATGGTTTGCTGCCTTTACATTTTTATTGAAAATGTTTTGAATTAATTCTTATTTCAGTGATCACAAGGCCCGGACCAGAGGCATCAAAGTAGCCTCAAAAAATAATTCTCCCTACATTCTGCTTTACAATTGGGATGAGGTTTTGGTGTTGGCATATCTTTTTACCTCCAAACATTCTGAATTTGTACTAAAAAAATCTATAGAACATTTTCTCGGAGGTCTTCAGCAAATTTGAGATAGACTGCGACATACTTTTTTTTTTGGACAGCACTGGCTATTTGGGATGTCCCTACGCAAATTCCTTAGTGTTCTCGCTCTCTCTTTCTCTCTCTCTAGTGACAGATTTGTATTGAATAAGAGACTACGTACATGTGCGATCTGTTGGGGTAACTTCATCTTGAATGTCTTTTCTAGGATGGAATGACCAAGAGCCCAGAGAAACGTTCCTCTCTACCTAGACCTTCATCAATCCATCCAACTAGGAAAATTATCCCTATGGATAAAGAAGAGAACTCTCTGTCCACCAGTACATTCTCTGTGAAACGCACCACAAGTATGTCCAGTGTTTGCATGTAAAAGAAGATTTTACTGATATGTGATTTACAAATTCTAAGAGGCAGATTATTGGCCAATAACTGGGGGAAATAATGGCGAACAGAGCACAAACTGTATCTTGCTATGCATTTATTTATCGTTTGAGAATGCACACTATAATCAATGTAAAATGAATAAGAAATAAATCAAATCTTGCTTAAGAATCTGGCAGTACTAAGAGTCAACATACGTAAAAGAAAAAAAAAGAAAAATACTGTTGTTAAAAGTACAAGTTCCTAATTCGAGGCAGTGTTCCCACAGTGTTCCCACAGTGTTCACCTGTCTGCAAGAAAGTTGATAAATCTGATGGCTGAGAGTCCCACCACTGAGGAAACAGGGGACTTGGAACCCCTGTTCTAGTCATGTGTGAGGTTTCAGTGGTGAAACAGTGAGGAGGAAGGGTGGACTCAGGACCCTCGTTCTCGCTATAAGTGGGTGATAAATGTCAGTTATGGGAATATTCCTTTAAGACAAATTCTTGTAATAATTTATATAAGGCTTATTTAATAAATCTTACTTTCTCTACGGCTTTATATTGATGTATGTTTTTATATTCTTTCTTTACTCTTTTGTCTGATTCATCACATAGGATCCGAACCAATCTGGAGTAGAAAAGGAAAGAGCGGAACATCTACTCCAACTACACCTGGATCCACAGCTATTACTCCCGGAACACCACCAAGCTATGCTTCTCGAACACCTGGTACACCAGGCACGCCAAGTTATTCACGTACACCCCGCACTCCAGGAACTCCAAGATCGGCCATGTATGTAGCATCCGAGAAGAAAGTTGCCATCCTGCGAACACCTCCAAAGTCCCCCGCCACTCTAAAACAGATGCGCGTTATGAATCAACCCCTGCCTGACTTGAAGAATATAAGGTCCAAGATCGGATCTACAGAAAACATTAAGTACCAGCCTAAAGGTGGACAGGTAAGAGTGTTCACAGTAGGTCATTTGGACCCACAGATAATAGGTAGAATATTTCAACAATCTGCAACATACATCATTAAAGGGAACCTGTCACATAGATTATGCCCACTGGCCGAGGACAGCACAAGCTAGTGTCAGACCTGCTGTTTACAGCACTGTGTCCTTTATTCTGTAAGATGCTGTAGTTTTAGAGCATTTACCACTCAAATCTTATTCATGAGCAGGTGTTAGCCCCGCCCACCAAAGGCTCGCCCCGCCCACTGACAGTTATTCACATGTGTCTACCTATTCAAAGTAATAGGTTTATCAGTTGACGTGGGCAGGGCTAGCCTCAGGTGGGCGGGGTTTGAAAAAAACCGACTCTTCGAATGACTCTTCTGGCTGAAAACTGCAGATTTGAGCATTAAATACACAAAAACTACAGCATTTTACAGAATAAGGGACACAGCACTGGAAACAGCAGGTCTGACACTAGCTTGTTCCTCCCTCAGCAAGGGGGGCATAAACTATGTGACAGGTTTTCTTTAAATCTGGTTTTCCTACATGAGATAACTTATAACTGAAGGTGAAAGCTTTTGTGATTGACTGTAGTTTACACATTTCAGAAGATGAACACATGCGAATATACACTTTCCTACTAAGCTACTTTAAGCATAGCAATCATGTTTCTAGTTCATCACTACACATTTTTTGTCTGTAGCAGGTAATCTCTTTAAAATGGGTTATATTAGACTGCTGAACACACAAATGTGAGTTTTAGATTTACATTGATATATCATAGACTACTGTAAATAACATTAAACACAACAGCAAGACACTTATGTATTAACATGGCTCTAAGGCCATGTTCACACGGCATAAAATGGTCCGTATTTCGGTCCGTAATTACGCGCTGAAGTGCGCAAATTACGGGCTGAAAACGGCCCATTCATTACGGTAATCCACAGTTTTTCATAGAGAACTATGGATTACGTCTCCTCTACCTGCTCGGCCGGAATCCCACGCGGGGGAGATAAGTGACATGTGATTTACCAGCGGCGTATACGCGCCGCTGGTAATGCAAGTCAATGGGCTGGCGAAGTGCCGGCCCCCCCGCTCCCGCCCCCGGCCACACGGCGTAATTGCGGGGCGTAGTTACACCCCGCAAATAAGCTGTGTGAACATAGCCTAAGACAGAAAAACATAAGCATGAGCCCACGTCGTGTCTGAATTCATTCAGTTTTAAGGAAGTGCCGAAATCTAAAAATTTGATTGTCTTTGCAATTCATTCATTACTTATCTTGCACTGTTCATGAGGTGAAACCTCTAATGTAGGGCAAAGCTATTGTCACAGTTTTGCTAGTTACTGTTGAAAGAAGTCAGCAAAAATATTGACATGCTCTCTGCTAGTGGCTTAGTTGTGATCCTTTGATGTAATGAGATTAGTTCACAATGTCTGGTGTAAATATTTCAAGGGGTTTTACAATCTGGCTCTTTTCACAGAAGCAAACTCCCTCTTCTCGTGCAGACTGTGGGTACTTTTACAGTATTAAAGGGGTTGTCTCACTACATTGATTTGTCCTGTTTTCTTGGTTTCATTTTGAATTCAGGGGCGTGTTTACTGGCTTCTACTAGGCTGCAGTAGAAGCCAGGTCTGTAGCAACCAGTGCTGGCAGTCTATCATGAGAGATCAAACAAGTCTGTAGCTATAGCAACCTGAGGAGCTGATGCAGCCCATACAAGAGGGGATATCTCAGAATAGGTAGGACACTGTTAATGGACATATATTGCAAAGTGACTTTTATTTTAAATATCTTTAAGATAAAAAGCAATTCTTGTAATGAGACAACCCCTTTAAGTGACATTTCAGTTTTACTATTCCTAGCCATGCCTATTAGAGGGAAATTGGTGATGGAGGGGGGTCTTGAAAAAAGACACTGTCCAAGCAGGATGCCTGGCTATAAATGTGAGCCAGCAGAGCTGTATTTATTATGAGAGGAAGCTTTTTTTTGAGGGAGCATGCAGGAATTTTTATATTTATTGTTACTGAAAAAAAATATTATATAAATGCAGAGAAAATAAGATTCAGCATATTTCTATATAAAGGGGTATAGTTTACAGATAAAGAAACATTTACATGCTGCCAAGGTGACCAGTGTGATTATTTTACATTTACACTGTATTCTATATATTTACATACAAAGATAATAGTATCATGCAACAGCTGTGTGCTCTGCCGCCCTGACAGGATGGCACAGGGATACTGAGCTCTACCTGTTCAGTAACAAAGATAGGAACTGAGACTGAGAAGGAAGCTCCAGCCCTGCTGATGGCACAGCAGAGAATGGCATCACAAGCCTGACCACAGAGAGGTGGTCTGTAACCTAGCAAACTATATGCAAACAAGCAGGATAGATAACCTGCTGTATCTTTGAAATGAAAACAACATCAAAACAGAAGTGTGTTTAATAAGAATGTTTATTTTTGCTGACATTTTGAAAGCCAGTAAATGAGATGGACTTATAAAAACAGAGAAACTGATCGGCACCAGCGTGGTACTTTGAAGATTTAAACCACTATTATGCAATGTGATTCTTAGTATGGACAGTCACACTCTTTTAAGCTGCCAGTGACGCTGAGTCCTTCACGATAGAATCAGCATCCAGACATAGCATGTAAAAAGAATAGTGGGCGGCACTCACCGGTTCTTTAAGCAATGCTTTATTTCAAAACTGCAGCATAAAAGCAGACGGGGACGGATGGTATAAAAAACAGCCTACGAGTGTTTCACGTGCACTCACGCTTCCTCAAGGCATGTCGGGAAATGACGCAGGCGCGTCTTAAATCCCAGGTGTGCCTGTCAACAACATAAAGACTGGTAATATTCTTATTCACAAAATAATAAATTAAAAATAACACCTACAGATTATACAATAACACATTTACAAATACACTCAGTCCTAATTACAAAAATGAAGACAGATCATTCCTGTCATTTAACCCCTTTAATGGGCATTCCATTTCCGAGAATGATTGCACATTGCTAGAAATAACATTCATGTGTGATTGGTAATTGTCCACCCCTTTAAACCCCAACAAACCTAAAGGCCATGTTCACACGGCTTAAAAAAGGGGCCCTATTTTTGGTCCGTAATTTTCCGCCGAAGTGCGCCAATTACGGGGCCGAAAACGCCCATTCATTACGGGAATTTACGTTTCATAGGAACTGGGATTACGTCTCCCCCCCCCCCGCCCGGGGAAACCACCGGGGGGGGAGATAATTTACCTTCACTTTCTGCGGCTATACGCGCCGTAGCAGTGATGTCTATGGGCCCCGGGGAAAGGGGGCCCCCTGCTTTCCCCCCGCCCCCCCCCCGCCCCCCCAACGGTTTAAATTTCGGGGGGAAATTACGTCCCGCAATTAAAAGCCGTGTGAAATACCTAAAGAATGAAGGTGCCTAGTGTCTATTTGTTTATGACTGTGCTGCCTTTATTTTGTTTTTTTGTAAATATTAGACCTTCCAAAATGACTTTGTTATGAAGCCTTCTGCATCAAGAAATCTACCAAATTTTGAATACTGATCTGGAGTATAATCAGATATATAATTTAGGAATAGTACATACATAAAGGTAATTCAAATTATTGTGTTCAACTTTTTACACAGCACAATGAAGACACACATAGGGGACATGTATGAAAACTGTCTTGGTCTAAGACTTGTCTTGTTGCCCATAGCAACCAATCAGAGCACCTCTCTCATTCCTTCAGAGCACTAGATGAAATGAAAGGGGAACCCTGATTGGTTTCTATGGGCATCAAGAAAAGTCTTAGACCTAGACAGTTTTCATACATGTCCCCCATAGTGTGCAGTCAGCTCACCCATCTCAAAATCACTTCCACCCGAAGGAGGCACAGGGAGGCTTGGTTCAAACAGTAGATATCAACAACCAGGGGCGTAGCTACAGAGGGTGCAGCGGTAGCAGTTACTACCGGGCCCTGCATCCTGATGGGGCCTAAAAACCCTTCTTCTGCATAAGAAGACACCAGTATTGTAAAGGGCACATGGTAACTGAGGGGCCCCATTTCACTTTTTGCACTAGGGCCCAAGGGCCCTTTAAGTTACGCCTCACAGAGTGAGACGATTTGACAGAGTGCTCCAGCATTCAACCCAGTGAAGTATTTTTAAAAAACATTTTTTTTTTATTTAAACTTTTTAAAATCCCCTTTTTGTTCCCCCATTTACAAGTTCTATTGGCCCCTTTTTGACCAGGATTAATATCCCAAAATTTTATTAAAACTTTGATAAAGGGTTAATATGCGAAACTCATCGGTTTTTTTCTTACCTACATCAAAGTTTAAATTTGGGTTTTGGAAAAGGGAAATTTTTAAAGGGAAAGAAAATTTAAAAATTTATTTTTTTTTATAAAACTTTTTTGGGGTTTGGGAAACTGGGCCTCTGTGGGAAAAAAATTTTTCAAAATTTTTATTCGTCTCATTTAATCAGCCGTAAGAAAAGTATTTTGAAAAATTTTTAAATTTTAAATTTAAATTTTTTTTTTTTTAAATTTAAAAACATCCCAAAAATTTTCAAGGGGAAAACCCCTGGCAGAAATTTAAAATATCAAATAAAACATGGGCAATTCTTTTTGGACCCGGATGGTATATTTGAAAAAAAATTTAGCTCTACTTCAAGAAATTTACTGGAAAGGGCCCGCACCAAAGGGTGGTTTTTAGCATAAATTTTTAGATCCCTTTAACTGTTTTCTGGAATTTACAAGTTAAAAAGGTTTTGTTTTAAATTTTTAAAAAACCCAGGGGAAACTTGTCATGAAAGTTAATTTTTTAATTAAAGGGGTCAAAAATGTCCCAAAAGGAAACCCATATAAATTTTACTTTTTGTGTTTTCATTAAAATGCATTTTGGGGAAGATGGCTTGGACTGACTCATAGAGGGGGAATAGGGCTTCCAATTTTGGTTTATTATTTTTTTGAATTGGTTTTTTGGGTTCCAAATTTTTTTAAAAATTTTTTTTCTTTTATCCCACCTGATTGCCATCGGGCCCGGAAGTATTGTTCTTTTAGGAAACATAGCAAACTGACTTTTTTGTCTTTCCAAAGAGGATACAAAAGTGTTTATTAGGATGGTTTTTAGTTGATTTTTTGGGCATTTAAAAAAAGTTTTTTTCTTGAAAAGGGGTTCAAATTTTGGTAAGGAAAAAAAATTTGGGCTTTGGAAAAATTTTGCTTGAAAACCCGTGGGGTTTTTCTCTATTTTTTTACCAAAACTGCGTAGCGTACATTTTTTGTGCCTTTTTTTACATTTGAACAGACTCCCCTTTTCCTTTGTTCCTTTTAGGTTAAAATCTTAAATGAGAAGATTGATTATAGTGGTGTTCAGTCTCGTTGTCGTTCCAAAGATAACATCACTCATAATGCTGGGGGAGGTGAAGTAAGTAAGGGCACACTTTACGATGGGATCTCCTCCAACACTTCCTTGGTGCTCCTTCTAAAGGTCCTTTAAGACTCCACCCTTTTTTTTTTACCACGTCTTACCTTTCGGCACCTGTTCTGTCTTTTGTCTGTCTCTTCAATGTTCACTCCATGGGCACATGAGCAGGATATAAGGTAAAATATACAGTCAGCACATCCATCATGCAAATAAAAGTTTGCGTTAGACATTGATCATCAAAGAATCGTCTGTTTGCCAGCTAAAACCAAAAATAAAGATGTAGTGGACTAGGATTGGCTTGTAGAATCATAAAAGGGGTAGTGCTATTTGGACAACTTCTCCTCATATAGAGGCCATTCAGATGATCAGCTGATTGCCTATGATCTAGCTAGTGAAACCACTACTGTTTAGACAATAATGCCAAAAATTAGATGACAACAAATATTCCTTTTAGCAGCCAAGAGTGGAAGACTTTGATCACTTCAGATCTATGAGATAAAAAGTCGGTCTTCAAGAAGTTCTCTAATGAGACATACGAGAAGGGACAACCTCTTTCAAACCTACAACGTAAGCACACTGGGGTGTTGAACCAAAGAACAAAAGCAAAACACAAATATAAAATCTGAATTTTATTAGATAATTATATTAAAACAAATAACACCAATTAAAAAATAAATCATTAGAAGAAGGCAACAGACTCCCTTAATAGATATGAATATAACAACCATTATATCAAGTAATTTAAATCAAATAACAAGAGTCCCCATCGTCACAATATATCTCAGTTACAAAAATAGCATTATATCCAGAGTATAAAAGTATTAAGTGCTGATGAAAATATTTTTTTATTAATATATATACATTCCAGATGTAAAAAGATAAATATACTAATAATTATTAAATAGTCATAATTTAGCAAAGTGGCAAGTGCAAATAAATTAATAATTCATGACCCATAAATTCATCATAAATACCCCAAAAACATAATCCATGTGCCAGTGTAATCAATACATTGCTCATAAATATAACTATATTAATAAAGGCCACCCTTTAAAGAAATGGAATTCAAGACAAGGGGAGAAAGTTCCAATAAATAAAATCCCTATTAGGAGAGTCCATGCTGCACCCCTCTGGTCTCTCCTTTATTGGATTATGTGGGGTGTTGATGATGAACTTATCTGTTTCCAAATTACATGAATTATTCATTTATTTGCACTTGCCACTTTACTAAATCATGATTGTTGAATAGTTATAGGTAGACACTGGTATTTTATTTATCTTTTCACATCTTTTTCATTAGCACTTAATACCCTGGATATTATGCTA
Source organism: Phyllomedusa bahiana (assembly GCA_025379985.1). NCBI lineage: Eukaryota > Metazoa > Chordata > Amphibia > Anura > Hylidae > Phyllomedusa > Phyllomedusa bahiana. Next base: position 265,182 of record JAODAL010000579.1, read on the forward strand.
TTTTTGTAACTAAAATGTATTGTGACAATGGGGAATTGTTATTTGATTTAAATTACTTGGTATCAAGTTAATTACTGTATATTGAGACCTATATAGGGAGTCTGTTGCCTTCTGTTTTTTATGGTGCTTTTTATGATTTTTATTAATTGGTGGTATTTGTTTTAATAAAATCATCTACGGTAATAAAATTAGTAATATTTTATATTTTGGCTTTGCTTTTGTTCTTTGGTCCAATATCTATGTTGGTTTAAGTGAGCCATAACTTTTGTTTTGTGATTGGTTATTATCACTGGAATGTTTGTGACTGAAATGACACAAGAAAGAAAGAAATTCTGCAATGAAGGCAGGGGTAGCCATAAAGAAGAGAGGTCTGTAGAGAAGATTAAAATGCTCCATCTAGAGTCATTGTAGCTTCCTTAAAATAAGATTTTGAAATACGGCTCAAGGTCAAATGGACTCCTTACTCTTTTAATAATGTGTATCTAACCTTTTCTGGCATATTAACCAATGTCTTATGAATAGAACATAAGTACTCGCTTTGTTATGTGCTGCACCGACTCACCTCTGTCTGTACTCACTAGCACTTTAGCATGACTCAATTCTTGATGTCAAAGTATCCAGCTATTTCCTGCCTATTCCCTTCCAGAGTCTTCAAGGCTTACTTTCTAAGTATCTAACCTAATTCATTTTAATTTATTCTCACAGGTCCATATTGTTAGCAAGAAGATTGACCTAAGTCATGTGACATCAAAATGTGGATCCCTGAGGAACATTCGCCATAGGCCAGGTAAAGAGATCCCCACCTATAAACTATAAATATAATTGTATGCATTCCAAGACAATGGGTCTCATTTATCAAAACTGTCCAACAGCAAGACTGCCGTCATTGCCCATAGCAACCAGAGTGCAGCTTTCACTTTTCCAGAGCTGTATGAGAAATTAAAACTGAGCTCTTGATTGGTTGCTATGGGCAACAAGGACAGTCTTACTAGACAGTTTTGATAAATGGCACCCAAGTATAAAATTAAAATTGATACACATTAAAACAAGTACAATTTCTAGAATTTGCCCAGTAGCATTGTACTTAACTATCTATTTCAGTCCCATATACTTAATGTAGCAGCAGTGTGCATACTCAAATAAGGGAACTTGGGACCCCTATTGTCATGATTAGTAGGGACCCAATGATCAAATTCTCTGAGATCATCCATTTATTGCCTTTTCTGTGTTTAGGTGGTACATTTTTTTGGGTTGAACCACTCCTTTAACCTTAATTGCTCAAACAGAAAATAATGTTATTTAATAATGATATTTCAGTATCAAATTTGTAGTATGCCATGGGTTAATCAAGGGATTAATTTAGGTCAAAATCTCACGAGCCATCATGGCTAAGTATGTGTCACATTTGGCATTTTTGAACGAAAATAGCAGGTAATTCTGTCAGCAATTTGTGACAAATCTTATGGCTTAGATAACAAGCTCTTATGCTGCACCCAGTTTTGCACTGGCTAGACTTGGGTGTGGAGTCTAAAGGATGCCTTTTTTTTTTCCTTAAAGGGATTCCCCTACTATGACATTTCATAGATGATGTCTGATCGCTGGGGGGTTCCTACAGAAAAAAGGTTTTGAAAAGAGCACCACCCCTTTTCATATTTATGGGATGTGAAGAAAAAAGTACCCAATCAGTTATCTTTCCCTCACAAATTGAACAGACAGCATCACTTTCACCATGACATGAAAGCCCTTCTTTATGAAGTCTAGTGGGGAAGGGGGGACTCAGGGCCCTTTTTTAGTGATTTTTTTGGGTCCCCACATGACAAATTTACCTTCTATCCTGTGGATAGATGTTAAGGGCGACTTTTAAAAAACTTGGCGCGACGGGCCATTCTAAATCCTTTTTAAAAGGGTGATGAATGCGGCAGAATTATAAACCTGTTTTTCGCAGCTATCACTACAGGGGGCAGCTATCACTACTGGGGGCCGCTATCACTAATGGGGGCCGCTCTCACTACGGGGCGCTTCACTATGGGGCCGCACATACGGGGGCCGCTATCACTACGGGGGACACTACACTACGGGGGGGGCGCACCCATAATGGGGCCGCTATCAAAGGGGGCAGCAAACATTCTGGGGGGCTTCTATCACTATGGGGGCCTATCTACCACTACGGGGGGCCGCTATATCATATGGGGCCGCTATCTATCACTACTGGGGACTTTTTACACTACTGGGGGCACTACTTCACTACTGGGGGCAGCTATCTATAAATACTGGGGCAGTTTATCATAGGGGGGCAGCTATCAATACTGGGGGCGCTTTTCTTTAAATTTGGGAGCTATGTATCTTTAACCCTACGGGGCATAGTATCATTCACTACTGGGGCCTTTTTATCACTCTCACTACTGGGGGCACAATGCACTCTCATACGGGCAGCATTATCACTCTCACTACGGGGGGCAGCTATTTATCCCTAAAATTCTGGGGAAGCTTTGATCATTATCCCTACAGTGGCAGCTATGTATCATTACCAACTGAGGCAGCTTTGTATCACTATCGGGGGCAGCTATGTATCACTATCACTATGGGGCAGCTTTTTATACTATCATACGGGGGCAGCTATGTATCACTATCACTACGGAGCAGCATTTTCATTACACACAGGGGCAGCTATCTATGTATCACTCGGGGGCACTATGTATTTTTAAATCTACTATTTTTTTGGGGAGCTTTGATCACAAAACGGGCAGCTATGTTATATCACACGGGGGCAGCTATGTTTCATTATCACTCGGGGAGCTATTGTCATCACTACGGGGGCACTATTTTTCATCACTACTGGGGCAGCTAGTTTCATTATCCTACTGGGGCAGCTATGTGTCATCACACTGGGGCAGCTATGTATCACCGGGCAGCTATTTCATAATCAATGGGGCAGCTTGTATCACTACTGGGCAGCTATTGTCATTATCCTACAGGGACATGTATCACTACTGGGCAGCTTGTGTCATTTATCACACAGGCAGCTTTATTATCACAAACGGGGGCAGCTTTTTCATCCTACGGGGGCGTATGTGTTTATCCTACAGGGCAGCTTGTTAAAACCTCTGGGGCAGCTAGAAATCACTAATAGGGGGCAGCTTGGTCATTATCACTACGGGGTTGCTATTTTGGGGTTTTTTCATTATCACTACGGGGCAGCTATGTATAAAACCCCGGGCAGCTATGAAACCTACACTACTGGGGCAGCTAGGTCTTTATCACAAAGGGGGCAGCATGATCCACACTACTGGAGCAGCTATGTTTCTTTTAAAATCACTACGGGCCTATGAAAACATACAACTGGGGGATTATTATTATTACGGGGGAATATCTCATAAGACAGAGCGATAATATTATACTATATACATTATAATGCTGACCCACAGAGCTGATCAATTTTTACTGCGACGTTGTCAGCTCTGTGGATCAGCTTTCTAAAATTTAAAATGACCCACAGAGCTGACAATCATTCTAGTTATAAAATACGGTTACCGCATACATACCCCTAAAGACACATATCACTTTATTGGTTTTTTTTGTGTGTGTGATTCAAAAAAACCACCCCTCCAAAAACCCGCCCCAATAACCCCCCCCCCCCAATAACTCCCCCCCCCCTGGGGCCCCTGGAAAATTTTCGTGCATCAAACCCCGGGCCCGGTAAAAAAAGGTTGGGGACCGCTGGTTTAAGGGATCTTAAAAATTTCCATCACACTTCCCACATAGTTCCTCGGCGTAAATGCGGGACCATTTCGCCCCGGGATTTGCAATTTTAAAGTCAAAGGGGCCGGAAAGGGTGCTGACCCTTGGCTTTGGGAGCGTGCTGTCAGCGCAACTCCCAAAACACCCAGTGTATTGCGGCGTATACAGTACGCGCCGCAATTTCGCCGTGTAAACATACCCTTATGTTGTCATATTTATCCTTTTTGCATAACGGACGGCCTACTACAGCACTGCACATAGCTAAATTGGCTTAGTCCTTAAGAGGTTAACCACTTAAAGGGGTTCCCACAAATGAAAATATACCCGCACCTTTTATCGCACTAGTGGGAAGCAATCATTCAGACAAGAGAAGGGGGTGGCTTTTTTCCCCTCCTCCCAATTCCTTTTATGGGGTTCCAAAAATTTCAGCTGAAACAAAAACTTACATACCTTATAAAAAAAAATGCATGTTTTTTAATTGCAGAAATCAGAATAAACCTTTCATGTTTTAGGGCAAAAAGGATTACCAAAATTATTTATATTTTCCAAATGCCAGAATAATGAGACATAGAATTTTTTATGCATTTTTATTACTTTCTGCAAAGTCAAAAGTTTACATACACTAGGATTTCTATGCCTTTAAACAATTTGAGACAGCCCATATGATTATGTCATGTCTTTGGAAGATTCTGATAGATTTATTGGCATCATCTGAGTTAATTAGAGACACAACTGTGGATGTATTTTAAGTGTACACCAGAAACGCACTGCTTGTGTGTAACATCATGTGAAAGTCTAAAGAAATCAGCCAAGATATCATGAAGAAATTGTGGACTTGCACAAGTCTGGATCATCCTTGGGTGCAATTTCCAGATAACTTAAGGCGCCTCGTTCATCAGAACAAATAATTATACATAAGAACAAAGAAGATGCCAATGTCCAGCCATCATACCGCTCAGGAAGGAGACAGGTTCTGTGTCTCAGAGTTGACCGTGCTTGGTTCGACGTTTGCATATCAACCCAAGAACAAAAGCAAAAAAATCTTGTGAAGATGCCAGTGGAAGCTGGCAAGATTGTGTCATTAAAACGAGTACTGTATCAACATGGGCTGAAAGGCCACTCTACCAGGAAGAAGTCAATACTCCAAAAGAAACATAAAAGCCAGATTAATATTTGCAAATGCACACCGGAACAAAGACCTACATTTTTCGAGACATTATCTGTGGTTTGACAAAACTAAAATTGAACTCTTTGGCCATAATGAACATCATAACGTTTGAAGGAAAAAGGGAGAAGCTTGGAAGCCTAAGAACATTATCCCAACTGTGAAACACGGGGGTGGCAGCATCATGTTGTGGGGTTGTTTTGTTGCAGGAGGGGCTGGTGCACTTCACTAAATAGATAGCATCATGAAGAAGGAAGATTATGTGCCGATACTGAAGCAAGATCTCAAGACATCAGCCAGGAAGTTAATAAAGTTTTATCATTTGAAGCTTTTGCAGACTTGAGCTGTCTCTATCTGTTTCTACATCAAATCCAGGGGCGAGTGTCTCCTCTCAGTAGGCGAGTCTCTCCTCACTGAAGAGTTGTGACATCATCATTCTGTGTGAAGCAGGGGAAGGGACAGGACGTCAACTCTGCAGCCCTCCTAAAGTGTTCTCATGGCTGCAGAGTTCTGACTACAAAAGCTCCTTGTAACCAGAGCCCTTGTATTGCTGTAACAAGATCACCTGTAATGGTGTAATCAGTTTTACATACAGTCTGAACTGATGAAACACATGTGAGGAATGCACACTGCCCTCCTCCCTCCTCTCCCTCTGTTATTAGGCAGGAGGTAGTGCAGACTGTATAAGGCTGTGTTATATTCATGATAGGAACAGACTGTATAAGGCTGTGTTATATGAGGGGAGCACAGGGTATAAGTCTGTGTTGTATGAGGAGAGAGTGAATCTATCAGCTAGATGGTCAGTAGTTGCCCGGATTGTTCACCTTAGAGCTGGAAAATGAGTATAGAGGCAGCAGCCATCTCAGGCAGTTAGTTTCACTTTTGATTTACAGGCTGAATGACAGATCAGTCAACCAATCACAGAAAAGGGGGGCGTGTCCCGTCCAGCTGCAGCAGAAATAGCTATAGATGCACAGAAAAGCTCATATCTGCTATACTAAGTGACTTAGGTAATGCAAACCAATAGCAAAAGTGCTTATTTTACTGTCCCCATCATTTCAGATATGATATTTGTAGCAAGAAAACCCCTTTAAAGCTTGGGCGGAAATGGGTGTTCTAAATAGACAATGACCCAAAGCATACTTTCAAACTGGTTACAAAGTGGCTTAAGGATAACCAAGTCAATGTTTTGGAGTGGCCATCACAAAGCCCTGATATCAATCCTATTGAAATTTTTTGGGCAAAGCCGAAAAGGCAGGTAGGAGCAAGGCGACCTACAAACATGGCTCAGTTACACCAGTTCTGTCAGGAGGAATGGGCCAAAATTCCTACCAACTATTCTGAGAAGCTTGTGGAAGGACATGCAAAATATTTGACCCAAGTCATACAGTTAAAGGGCAATGCTACCAGATACTAATGAAATGTATGTAAACTTTTGACTTTGCAGAAAGTAATAAAAATGCCTTCAAACATTCTCTCTCATTATTCTGGCTATTGACAAATATGAATAATTTTGGTAATCCTAATTGACCTAAAACAGGTTAGGTTTATTCTGATTTCATGTCAGATAGTGAGAAAACCATGCATTTGTGTCTTTTCATACAGTGTATATAAACTTCTGGTTTCAACTATAGCTGAGCACACTCACATGTTTATATTCGGAACTCCCATAGAAGTGAATGTAGAGGATGGCTGCAAGTGCCATCCTCCTCATTCTCACGTACGGTCGGCTTGCAGCTAGCTGCAAGCAACCTGTGCAGCGCATTTTAATTTCTGGGAAAAACCCTTGAAGACACAAGAACATGGTGCACATGCCCCCATCTTTATTAGGCCCTGTGGGTTTTTTAATGTAAAATTAGTTTTAGATTCTATTAATTTTAAGTACATTTTATATTACATATTTTTATATTTTTGGTATATTTTTATATAAATTTTATATGATAACATTTTTAATTACATGTAAATAATTAAATTTTACATAGTTTAATAATTATCATAAATTACTTTTTCTTATTGTACTGATGTCAGTTGAGAAATAATGGACATTTTTTGCCGTAACAGGAAATCTAGCTCCACTTTGCCTACTCAGGCTCAGGCAGATCACATTAAAATAGGTCTGCCTATCCGAGCAGTAATGCACCTAGTTTTGCCGACCCACATTCATATATGTGTCTAATATGGCGAGCGTGGTGCGACGCCCCCGGAACGTCCCCCTCATGTTAGGCGCATTAAAAAGTGTCGAGTCTTGAGAACAATGCACCTTACACATGTGTTTGGCGCATTATACATCGCAGCCTGCTTCCTTTTGCAACATTTTATGCCAGAAAAGGATGGAAAACCCTTTCATACATGTCTCCCTTAGGGTATGTTCACACGGCTTATTGCGGCGCATATATTATGCGCTGCAATACGCCATGTGTTTTGGAACCACACACTAATCCAAAGCATGGGGGGCTGGCACCTGGCCTGCCCCATTCACATGCATTGTCAGTGGCACGTAAGCGCCACGAACAATTGACATGTCAATTCTCCCCCCGCGCGTACAATACAATCGTATTGCAAGCGCAGGGAGACGACGCGTAATCCATAGCTCTCTATAAGAGCTATGAATTACTTAATTGTGGCGCGCATTTCACTGCGTATAAAGTGCAATACGCGACGAAATGCGTGCCGAAATAAGCTGTGTGAACTTACCCTTAATCTGTTTGATTAAAGCCCTCAATAAAGTTAATAGAAGATGACCCAAAGAGACACTGAAGAAGTAAAGATTATTTAATTCAGTGTCCACAAGTGATTATCTCCAGAAAAATAGATACACTAGATACACTTTAAGTTGCATTCCGACAAACTTCCAGTAATGTTTGATATTTTCGCACATTGAGAAAGGTTAGAAAAAAACTTAAACAACATTTTAAATCTAACAATAAGAGACCAATTTATACTTAAATCCACTCTCAGCAGACACAAACTAATTGACGCAGCACAAATACAATAGCACTGCGATGGCTTTAGCCTTTTGCTATGGTTGCATGTAAAAGCAAAATAAATAGATACTTTGCGGTCTAGCTGACAGCTATGTGAGTAAAGAGAGATGTATTGAGCTAATTTTGAGTACACTAGAGACTCCATTTTCCAATCTAAGCAACAACATACATTTCATGAAAGTGTTCTGTTCTGGCCAATTATTGTTATGAGCCTCTATCTCTTGAACGATTGTAACAATATTTGGCCAGTATGAATGAACAAGAAGAAGTGTAAAGGATTAAGCGATTGTTTCTTATTGATCTCCTATGACAGTTTGCTATATAAATGATTGTTATTTATGTCTCAAGGAGTAAATGTATATTGTTTGTTAGTGAATGAAAAGTTGTTGCGTGTGAAGGGAGTTTACATAAGGTATCTAGAATATCAATATTTTATAAATATGTACAGTCTACCTTCTTTGAATTCTTTGGTTTAATATATCAGGATATAATTTTAAAACATCTGGTCCTTAGAAGGTCGTAAAGTTAAGTAAGTACAACCTCAGGTGAACCAATATGCAGAAGCAACATACTCTTATTTTTTCCATAGGAGTTAAGAGGGTAAGCAGCAGCGTCATGCTGCTTCTCAAATGCCCTTGATTAATTGACCATCGGCAAGTGTGAACACCTCTATAAAAGTTTAAGTTTTGGCAGTTGGCTGGTCTGGAGCATTTAGGCATATTTTAACAAGATGCCAAGGAGGAAAGACAACAGCAGTAATCTTAGAGAGGCAATTGTTGCTACCCATCAATCAGTGAACAATTATTAGGACATTTCCAAACAATTTAGAATTCATTATTTACAATGAGAAGGATTAGTCACAGGTATAAAAAAAATTCAAGACATTCAAGTTTTCCCAGAAATGGAAGTCCCAAGATTTTAACCTTAAGGTCAGATTGTGCATAGCTCATATAAATTGCAAAAACTCCAAGAGCTACATCTCAGACTCTACATACCTCTGCATGTTAAGTGTTCAAGCTCATGATAGGGAAATTTTAAAAAGCGCGAACAAGTATAACTTATTCGGAGTGGTTGCCAGGACTTAAGTTTGCAAAGTTGCATTTCAACAAACCACAATATGTTTGTTTCCTTTGGACTGACAGGACTAAAGTGGAGATGTTTAGTCACAATGCACAGTGCCATGTTTCTAAAAAAAAACAAACCATATCAGCACAAGCATCTCATACCTGCTGTCAAGCATGGTGGTGGAGGGGTGATGATTTTGTCTTGTTCTGCAGCCACAGGACCCGGGCACCTTGTGTTATTGAGTCAACCATGAACTGGGGTTTTCCATTTTGGCTTCAATGTTGTAAATAAATAATGACACAGTGAAATGTGCCATGTTGTCCTGTTCATCTGAGGTTGTATTTACGTAACTTGAAGACCTACTAAGGACTAAATGTTTTTGTTTTTTTTATTCTGTTCTGATATGTCATAAACACAACAAACAACCCAAAAGCCAAACCACAAAACTGTAATCCTAATACTAGCCTACTTATGGATAAAAGATAACCTTTAATATACTCAAGATATGTCATACTATAGAACTCAAAGAGGGGGTTCTTTGTTTTTTCTCATGACTGTATGTGAACTGATCAATAATTTTAAAAAATAGAAATTGTTTATGCATTTTAAAGTATGAAATGAAGAATCTAGCAACAAGAAGTTCAGCTTCTTTAGAACTTTGTCCTTATTAACTGATGGCAGTGCTGTCATATCAATGCTGATTGAAGTAACTGACAATATGACAGTTTTACCATCAGTTTCTGGGAAGCTCATTTGAAGGTAAGAGTCAAAATGGCTGCACATCCTGTCATCAGTTTTTTCATTTCATAAAATTAAGTTTTATAAATAATATATTTATGATTTACTTATCAAGCTATTTTACAATTTATATTAGAGGCTCAACAGAGTCCATTATTTATAATGGGTTCTGCCACATGGATTCCATTATAAGTCAGTGCGGTCTTCAGGCACCAGTGTTATCCGTTGTATAGTGAAATGAACTTTAAAGTGGTGTTCCCATCCTAGACATGTATGCCATATCCACAGGGATTGGGGTCTCCTTACCCTTTATCTTTGTACCAGAGCCTCCGCAAATGGATAGGTGGCCACACATGCATGATTCTCTCTATTCACTTATATGGGAGTTTAATTTAAAGTTCAGTAAGTGTGCAAGGTTATACCTGGAACTCTCATTGAAGTGAATGGAAGAAGCTGCACATGTGCAGCATAAGTGTGAATAGGGTAAGGGAACCCAATTATTTAAAAGTTGTGGATCTATAGGTGGGATACACATCTATCTGACATATATGGCATATCCTGTGGGTATCCCATAAAAATCAAGATATCTGTTTAAATATACCTTACAATTTGCTTTAAATGGGGCTTCCAAGTATTTTAGAAACCTCCCTATCACCTCCCACTGTGCATAAATAGAAAATTAACCCATACTTACCTCTCCCATCACCACCGGTCCAGCACTGCCAAAGCTCCAGTGTCCCCCCCCCCGTTCCCTCACTGATCATGTCACATTCATGAATCACATGATGCTGCAACCAATCTCTGGCCTCAGCAGTCATATTCCTGCATATACAGCATGTGACCACAGAGGTCAGTAATTGGGGACAACATCATGTGATCCATGAACGTGATGTCGTCAGTGAGGGGCCTGGGGGGAGTACTGAAGCTCTGAATTGGTGAAGATGGGAGAACTAAGTGTGGGTTAATTTTCTGTGTTACCACAGTGGAAGGTGGTAGGGAGGTTTTTAAAGTCTTGGAAAATCCCTTCATGTTTATACTTAAAAAATAATAAAAGCAAAGTACTTTATGTGCTAAATATCTAACAATGTCAGTGACTAACAATAAATGATTATCTTGATGATTAATCTTAGTTTTGACTATATTCTGAACAGGTGGTGGAAATATTAAGATCGAGAGTGTTAAACTGGATTTCAAGGAAAAAGCCCACTCAAAGGTTGGCTCACTAGATAATGCTCACCACATGCCTGGCGGTGGACATATCAAGGTGAGAAATTTAAATTCACACTTTTTTTATTTTGATCTCTTTGAGCTTTTAACTTATTTTTTGTGAGTGGGAGCAGAAAGTTACTATACGTAACATAGGAATACAATACCATTATGCTGGACTTTGGCAAACCTCATAGGTTTTAATTCACCTTCTAAGAACATTTTAGACCTCTTTGTAACATTTAAAAATAGTTTTTTGAATTATCCAAAAATTCATAATTGTTCTAAAGCTGTTAATATGGGTTCACATGCTGTAGTAGTATGTCGTGCAGCCAAGTCATGTGTGCTAAAACTGCATATGTTTGTATGCGAATTGCTATGGTTTTGCCTTGTGGCTGCATGGTTCTTTTAGGAGGGAACTTGTGTAAAAATAGGTTTCACTTGCAAAAACCATGCTGCCACTAACTGTATGGCAAAGCTGGAATAGATCATGCGCAGTTTGTCTTGTGGAAATTGCCTACACGCACACTTCCAGTGCATGTGAACAAAGCCGAACAATGAGGCTAGGTTTATGTGTTGCATTTTGCTGTATTTTTCATCAGCATCAAAAACAAATGCAACGGAAAAAAAAACATAAATTCCAAATTAGACTTGATTACAAAACCACCTGCATTAAAAAAAATCATGCGTTTTCAGGTGCAGATAAGAAGCGCCACAAAAACACATACAGTAAGGCAACAGGTGGACCCAGCCTAAGACTGTGGTCAGACTGTGTGTCTAACATAATTTCAGGTAACAAAGTATGATCAAATGTGTCTATCAAAACTGCAACTTACCTAAAAAAATCTAAGGGAAAAAATTACTGAACTCTAGAAAAGAAGTTAACATTCCTACATGTATATCATTGCACAAATAAAACATGAAATACCCCAAAATACTTCCAGCCCTCCATATACTGTGGCTAACTCTGGATCCTCAATAACATTTTGTAGACAATTGAATTCATTTTAATTATGGGATTTTAACCCCCCCCTCCCTTCAACTATGTCTCAACTGCTATCACTTAAGAAAAATACATCCCTACTGACAGTAATATTACTATTGTGAATGACTAAGGACCCATTCACATCACAGTTTTGGTCCCTGTTCGTGGCATCCATTGAAATACCCTGACAAAGGCATTGGAACATAAACTGCAGTCTTACTTAGGTGAAGCCATTGATGCCTGCAGGACAAACATAGTTTCTTTTGGATTACGTGTGCTCTGTTTCTCGACTATGCCTGTTTTATGTGCTGGACACAAAATCGTTTTAGACTCTATTTTTGTGACCTCAATACTGTATATAGTGAATATGATGGGAAATAGAGCAAACATGCAGTATTATGCATTAACAATCTATGAGCAAAGTCAGGGCGACATGTATCAATTTTGGCGCCCAGGCGCCATTTTTTTTGCGCATGAAAGTAGTGTAGAATCGCCTGAATCTATGAACTTGGTCTACTGTGGGTCATAAATTAGGTGCATTCTAGCGCAAAAGTGACACTTCAGGCTCAGGTAAACGACTTTTTAAGTGGTCTACCTGCTCCAGCAGTAATGCACCTGCATTTGCCATACTGAAGCTATAAATATGTAGCTTTGTATGGTTGTAGTGCGACACACCTTCAGCACCCCCCCCTATCTCAGGTGTGTTACAAAATGCTGCGGGTGCTTTGTAATGCACCTGAGACTGGAGTGCGCCCATTTAAAAATATAGCGAACGGGGCCGTTCATACATGTCGCACTTAGTTTCCTTTAGAGTATGTTTGCTTTATTTCCAATCTGTAGTCAATATATGTAGTGGTCACACAAGTGTGGTCTACGATGCTTTTGTGTCCAGCACATAAAATGGATATGATCAAGAAATAGAGGAAACTAAATCCCTAAAAAATATATGTTTGTCCTACAGACACCTACAGCTTCACCTTAGTCAGCATAACTTTTTTTTAAGATACCCCAATTGACACCACTGACAGATGCTAAAATTGGAATGGAAATGGGGCATAAAATGACTTTATCCATGGATTAATCGACTGAGTTTATGGGCGGCATGTATGACATTTGGAATTTAATAGCCTAGAATGCGCCTGATTTATGAACCCACTCTACAGCGGGTCATAAATCAGGTGTATTCTAGCACTAAGATGACATTTCTGGCTCAGGTAAACCACTTTGAAAGTGGTTTACCTGTTCCCGCAGTAATTCGCCTAAAAATGCCGTAACAAAGCTATAAATCTATAGCTTCGTACAGTTCTTGTGCATCCTGCCTCCTGCATGCCCCCCAAAATCAGACGCATTAAAAAGTGCTGAGGGCGCTCTATGATGCGCCTGATACTGGCGTACTGGAAGCATTTCGGTAATGAGAATGGGGCTGCGTCTGATGTCGGGCTGAAAATATGCCAGACTTCTGGCGCAGCCCCGTTCATACATGTCGCCCTATATGTCTACATTAGTTCTGTCACTGTTGATGACGTGTCTCCCTTTATTACATTTTATTGTTTTTGATCATGTGTTTGCATTTAAAATGTATTTGTAGAGGTAAGAAAACTCTTCAAGATGAATTGAAGATAAAGATTTCTAGACTGCTGCTCAGAAACAGTGACCACTCATTGACTGCTGTATAAAGCCTCTTCTTTTCTCTGACAGATAGACAGTCAGAAATTGCATTTCCGAGAGCAAGCCAAGGCCCGTGTAGACCATGGTGCTGAAATAATCACGCAGTCTCCAGGTCGTTCCAGCGTTGCCTCTCCACGGCGTCTCAGCAATGTGTCCTCTTCTGGAAGCATCAACCTGCTCGAATCACCACAGCTTGCAACCCTAGCAGAAGACGTCACTGCAGCTCTGGCCAAGCAGGGCTTATGAATGTGTTATACCTTTAGCAGTGTATGAAGTTAATCTTAATAATATTAATAATGAAAATATTTACGCATGAGCTCTTGGCAGGATTTGGGCTCAAAGCAGGTGTCACATTCATTACTTTTCTGATCCTTTTACACTACAAGCAAATGTCACATAATGCCAAACCTATACAAGGGTAGGGTTTTTCATTATATACATAATAGTGAAGGTGACAGATTTACCCATCATGTTACTGCCAGTAAAAAAAAAAATCTTAGGATAAGAGTAGACAGATAGTAACTGGTCGTATTTTGTCACGTTCCACAGGAAATAGTAGACCAAACATCACACATTAGGATACTTTCCCAGCATCACCCCACTGCTCTTGACTAGTCTTGCATGGAGCCCTACAGTACTTGGTGTTATTTCAACATGTGCCTGCCAGCCACCCGAACAAAGTTTGCGTAAGAGCCATGTCCTGTTAGAGCAGCTGCTCATCTTCCTCTTCAGTTCAGATAGTGGTCAAGCTCTTTGTTCCATCAAATCCAAAATCCCTGTAGGTTAACAAACTCATTGAAGCTTTCTGCTATGCGAAAGGCCGAGGTGCAACATGTTTAATGAGGAAGACAACTAATCACCACTATCCGACATTAAAGCAATTCTTGTTAGCATAAGGTCAGTTTTGCTTGTACAATGGGAGAAATACTCCCAATTGGAAGAGAGTTCTTTGAAAAAAATGGGGAGCAGCATTGAAAGGGAGCAACTGTTAACATAACACACTTATATTATGACTAGTATCTGTATATTTAATGGTCTTTCAGCTACTAGAATGCCTGCTTTGCTTTGTAATATTGTGCATTGCAGACCTTCCAAGCAGCAGAGGCCATGAACAGAAAACTTTAGCTTTGTGCATAGGCAAACATTTCCAACACCTTTTTTCCACCTGTTTGATACAGTATTATGAACTAGATGTATATATATTTCTCTGTGGCCATGTTTTCATTCATTCTCCCAAAACCTTTTCATATACTTGAAAAATCCATTTCTTACTCACAGTATCTGTGTCTATTGCACCATTTGGTAAAGCAGTTTTAGGTAGGCATAATTTAATATTAGGAAAGCTTCCTTTTTTCCTACGTAAAAAAAAAATTCAAAATAAAAAAAAAATGTACTTAAACAAATTAAAATACAACACAGCGAAGCTCTTAAGCATGAAATTGCTTGGTCTGGGGTCGTTAGAGGCATTGGCTGTTTTGGTTTTGTTTCTAAGCTGAATTGCTCCAAATATGAACTGTTTTTGTCAATGACTGCTTTTCTCTTGCTCCTCATTTCGAAAGGGCTGAAGTGTGAGTTGATTTTTAATCCTAAAGGTTCCTGTTTTCTTTTCCATGTATACATATCCAGTCACTTGGTGTTGCTGATTTTTAGTTTCTATTTGCTAAAGTTGAACATTATTCATGATTCTGGATACAGATACATAGCTTACATGTGAACATAACCAAATATTCGGAGATAGCAACTAGTGCACTTATTACTCTAAGACATAACTCAAATCTGCAGCCAAGGGCTAGTGAGGATTTACCACTGGAGAACTCTTTTTAAGATAACTAAACCTAAAAGGCCAGATCTATTTCCAATATCAACTACACATGATCTTAATCTTAACACCAACTATAATTAATTCTGAAGTTTGATTATTTTCAGACTTTTAGTGATAAGACATCTTCAAGGCTTCCTACTGAAGAAAGCCAAATGAATAACTTTTTAGAAACTGAACAAGCTATAAGTACAGGAATGCTGGTATAGATCATATCTCTGTCAGTCCTCTTTTCTTTTAATCAAAGGTAGAATAATTTAAGGAGAACCAAATCTTAATTACTAGAATAGATTTTTTTGCACAGTCAACCTCACTTCTACAAATTCTAAAATATAAACAAATTGTTTGGTGAAAGGTTAGAAAAATGGTTCAAACCCTAAGATAAATAAGCCAATAATGAGATCAATGGTTATTTGATATCCATATAATATATCTTTTTTGTGTGTACAGGATTGGTGATATGAATATAGATGATGTCACCTAATCACTCAATTCAAAATAAGGACCTTGTAAAAAGAACACAAGAAAATATTACAAAGCTCCATTTATGGGTCTCTTTTAGTTGAATCAATTTTAATTTGCAACAAATAAATGAACCCCCAATTTATGTGCCAGATTACGTTTTCTTATTCTGCCAAACTTAAAATGCTAAGTGAAATATATTTTCTGATAAAATTAGACATCAAATGCTAGAACAAAATCTTAAAAATGGCTAAAACCTATCTTTTAATGATAATTCATAAAAGAGATAATAAATGATAGCAAAGGAATACATATTCATGGTGACAACACTGTCAAACTCATAGACAGGGATATAGGGAATATATGTCTATGCTTCTCCAATAAATTTAGATACACATTCCAGATTTAATTCCAAATTACCATATTTTAAAATTCTGATAATGACTCACGTGACCTCCGGCAAGCTCTCATGAAGTCAATGTCCTGTGATACCTAATGGTTCATCACTGTGGTAGGTACGGTTTTAATGTAAATAAGTGGATAATGAATCTTGCTTCAATTTTCTTATAAAGAGACTGTGACTGCCATTCAACAATGCAGAAAACCCAGACAAGTATGGTGTCCTAAAGCAGACCCTATTATGCCCTACCTAACGGGCAGAGGACCCGCCCCAGAAAGGGCACCCGCTACCCATGGAGGCGGTCCCTGTTGTTGTAACTGAGATAAAAGTATATCCGTAAATGATAAAATGTATACATATAGGTTTATTTCCCTTAAATGGTGAAATTATAAATATGGGTTCATTTCACAATGCATTTCCCCACTAAACAGGTGCCGGTTCATGAGAGGAAATAAAAATAGACCAAAAAAAAAAGGTGAAAATGGTAATAATTAATAGCAGTGTAAGATAAGTAAAAAAAGATACCCAAAGTAAAATTCATCCATTCTTTTGTAAGTCAAGCCAGATTTGTTATACCAGTCCCATGAACTGGCTATTTTACAGCAGTCAAGATTTAATGGGCTTCAAATATCGCAAAAAGCTGTTGTTGGTAACAAGGACAGTCTTGATATATGAGGCCTATTGCGTGTACAGCTTACAGTACTAGAAGACTAATGGAGTTTACTTGGCCAGGAACCCTTGTAGAACTCTAATAATCTAGTGTTGTAGGTTATTCTGGTGACTGTAGATTTTACTGCACTGTCTGTCTGTAAATTGCAATTGAATATGTATAACAATTTGGCACAGTGGACACCCAGTCATATCATGGTCTTTTTTGCAGTGTAATCTTTGTCTTGTTCTCTTAAAGAAGAGAATGATTGATGGATCCTACAATAAATTTACAATACAAAGCCATTTTATTAGATTACTGTGCAGATGTTCTTTTACAGGACACTTTAAGTTCTGTATATATTTTTATCTTCTACAGTATTGTAAATGGTGTTTTACAATCTGGTTTATGTTTAAGGTCGGATGTACAAGCTGATGTGTAAAATACAGTAAATCAGTGGTTATTTATAATGGTTGGGAAATTTTGCAGATGGTAGTTGCAGTGAAGGTAGGACTAAATATCTGGTTTGGCTGCCTGCAGCTTGTCTTG
Source organism: Phyllomedusa bahiana (assembly GCA_025379985.1). Taxonomy (NCBI): domain Eukaryota; kingdom Metazoa; phylum Chordata; class Amphibia; order Anura; family Hylidae; genus Phyllomedusa; species Phyllomedusa bahiana. Next base: position 282,610 of record JAODAL010000579.1, read on the forward strand.
CTTATTTATCTCCTCAGCAGCAAATGGATAGTGCTGTGTCTAATGTTTCCTATTTGTCAAGTCTTAGTTTTTGGTGATTTTAGCTATGCCAAAATATGTCCAGGCAGTTAGAGGGCTTCATGTTTCCCATCTTTTTAGACATTGACAAGATTTCTTCGGTTGTGGTTGATGATCAACATTTTGGCATTTGTACATTTAGTAGATACTAAAAGGACATTGTTATAATATATTGTTTATAGCAATAAGATACCTGATGATTTATCCCTGGTCTATAGGGTTACATTAGGAAGCAACAAATATCCTATATTGATGAGGGCAATGTACAGCTCATTATTGCATTATTGTTTACTTTGAGCAATTCATATCTGTAAGACAGACCCCCAATGATAAGCTGAATTAAAGGACTCCATCTTCTGAGCCCTTAAGTGAACAGTGGCATGTACAGAAGAGTTGGTGCCCCATTTTAATGTTCAGTTTTACTGCCCAGGCCAAAAGGGCCTTTTGTGTGTTCTCCTCCACACTTTTCCTGTGATAATAAGGCCACCTCTTTACTCTCTTGTTTACTATTGGGTGGCAAGAACCTATGTGGTACTCCCCTCTCCAGTGGAGTTACATTTTTAGCAAGGAGAAAAGGACCAACAGGACTGGGACCCCTCTTTCTATGGGCTTCATAAGAGCTATTTGGGCTGTCCTTATGGTTTGTAAGCCTTTGACTGTAATCTGTCATGGTAAATGGCATGTTTTTAATTCCTCTGCAGCACCACTGTCATGCACCTAAAAATCAGTGGACTGTCCAAATAATGTATAGAGATGTCGGGTCCTCCAGAATATGAGATCCTCTTTGTAGCCACTCTTCACTTCCCTAATAGAGTATCATTTTCTAAACCAGACAGCCCTTTTAGCATAGTTGATGAATTTTGTTATATAATAGTTAACAAGATAGTACAGTGTACTAGTAAAGGATATCACAATACTTTAGGTCCGGTCAGTGGTGTCAAAGCGTTTTGTAATTGTGTTTGCGGGCCAAATACCATTAATGAGTCCAAGTAGATGACAACCCAGTTGTAGTTGTGTAAAGCAGAAGGCTGAAGAAAATAATTTATTTTTTGTGATTAGGTACAGGAACTATTTGTACTTATCTTTTCTACTTTAGTTGAAGTAGAAGACATTTGTAAATGATTTGCCTGCTCTGACTCATGGGCTCCATGAATGCTGGACACCCTACAAAATGAAATGCAAGCATACAACACATCTGATATTAGTGCAGTTTAAATTAAGATAGTAGACCAAAATATATTTTAGTAGCAGTCACTTTGATAAAATATGAAAAAATTATGGAAAAATAAATTTTAACTCAATATGATGTGAATGCCTCTTAAGATTCTTATGTCAACCATATATTTACAGGGTAGAAAGCTGCAGTCTTCAATATACTGTACCCTAAAAAGTTCAACTTTAGCACTGGAACAGAAAATTCAGTCCATCACTTCTGTCCTGGATTATGAGGGGTGTGATTTACAAATTTGTGCATTTACCTGATACCTTTAAAGCCCGTAAACATAGGGGAGGTGTTTATTGAATGGCTGGTGGTAGTTAGTTCATGTTTTTTCAATCCAATTTGCAATTGTATTTGTTGCTGTATAGTGATTGTTTTGCAAAATAAACCGCTTGTCATGGTCTGTATATTATTCCATTTCTTTTAACCATGTAGCTTTTTTTTTGCCAGTCAGTTTAAACTCTATAAGATATTTTCACGATATTACAAAATAAAAGTGCATGATAGCATAATGTTTAAAATTACAGTACACACAATCTCTGCAGGTGATTCAAGTTCTCTCTCAACACAGTGCCTACCATAACTCATTCTCCACCCTTCTAATTTGGGCATTATTTGTTAGTTATAAAAGAGGCAATTAAGCAATTATTGTTCATAGTCAAACATAAAGGTATAGTATCTATTGGCGTTGTGCTTCAGATTTGGGTTGATTGTCAAATTTGACCAAAATCTAAGTTATTTAATTCGGGTAAGGCAAGAACTGATTTTTGGAAAAAAAAGATTAAAAATCAATACTAACCTTGAGATTACATTTTTAGGGGTTAACTTACCATTTCACAGCTGGCCTGTTGGCATTCCTGGGGCAAGGTGAATTTTGGTCCAACCTCAATTGTTGAATGTCACTTGCTGCTACCACAACATAAGGGTTACTCTTATGTTGTGGTAACTGGAAATGAAGTTGATAGGAAGTGATGCTGCAATGGGAATATTGTCTACCATAGAGTTAGGGCATAGGGCTGTTGTTTGCCAACAACCAATTTCCACTGCCAGGGGTTCTCATGCATTATACAACTCCCATTGAATTCTGTTATAGTTCTGTAAACTCATATGTAGTTAGCTCACGCTAGTAATGGCGGCAAACACACAGAATTGTGTAGCTTATGAAGTCAAAAAAACTAAGTTTGCATAGAGACACATAATCAGATAATCAGCACAAAATGTTGCCCATTAACTTGAATAAAGGCAAGTTACATTTGGTGGAATATTCAGTGGGACATGCAGTTTACCCTGTGTTTTGCTATTCCTCCACAGTCCCTAACATTTGTCTAACTTGATTGCCATCTCACACTTTTAATAGATTGTGTGGAGTTTACTTATGTTACTTACCAGGACAGAATGGGATTAAATTACTGTATCCGCTAAAAACACCTCAGTATTAATACTTTTATTTAATGGAGTAAATTATAATCTCAAATCCTGGTCTAAAGATGGTCTAAAACCTTAGAAAACAAAAGATTTTTAGCTACAAATCAGGTAAAATTCAGGTCATTATTTTCAATATATTGAGACAAAAAGATGGGTGATTTTGCCCAAAATAATGCATCTCTATGTGAGCTCTGACACCACAGCAGTGAGAGAATTGCTTGACGGTCCTTCTTTCAGGTCGGCTATAGCATCTGATAAATGTGAAGAAATGCTTTTCCTTTCATGTATTGCTGGTCTTTGCCTAGTGACCTGGTATTCTCATCTAATCCTATCTATCCCTGTCAAGAGAACAATAGAGCGATCATTATGTCATTACCTACTTTTTTAATGAGACTATATATAGATAATCAGCAGGTGAAGTAAAGAGAGTTTAGTCTGCTCTGCCATTTGGCAGTCTTGTCTTAAAGCTAGAAAGGGACAATATTTTATATGTAAGTTTTAATTGCATAAGACTGCCAAAATACAAAAAAATTGCAATAATTCTCCCAAGAGTAGTTTTCCAGGAGTATTGGTTTTAACAAAAACATATCTTTCTGATGGAAGTGTCACTTTAATTGTGTCTGACTTACTGTAACGACGCTGGTTGGCAAAGATGACAGAACTGGACTTCACTTTTAGCAGTCATCTGTCCTGAATTGTAAAAGTGTCTCCCAGTGCTCAGGACTCAGGACTTGAGCAGACCCGAATGGTTGCCAACCAAGCAGACATAGGAAACATCAATATAAAGTATGTATCAGATACCAAATGATGAGGGACCAACCATGAGACGACAGAATTTGCAGGATGAATAGTCAGGTGATGGCTGAAAAATGGATGAGAACAGCAACCTGAAAAGTTTCAATTCAGAAACAAAGCAATGACAGATAACAACTGACCATAAATCTCCCTGACTCTTACTCTAGACCTATTCTTAATACTGACCTTAACACCAGACCTCATTGACTCTTCATTCTCCCTGAAATTAAATCTAATAATATGCCTAACTATAAGTGACCCTAGGACAAGCAAGCGGAGGCAAAACACAGCAATGAACAACACATTAACTAAAACCTACAAAATACACAAACACTACAATCAAACTAAGACATTATCTTACATAAAGCTGGACTAGGCAGAATAGAAAATAGAAGAACAATACAGGACACTAGATAATTGAATACAGAACTCTTAACAGATTACAAGGCACAATAGCTTTATTTGTTTAACCTTACCTATCTTTAGATCATACCTGTCCTGATCAAAAATAGGGATATCTCTCAGGAAAACTTCACTTTTATATCTCTTCCGAAGTTGATGCTGAATGGTTTGAGAATACTTTTTCTAATTCTACAGTATACAGTTTGTTCTTCTTATTCTGTAAAAGATTTGATACATAGTACAAACCCCCATTCTAACACTGTACCTGAAACAGATTCACCTTGTCCTCTCTCTATACAGGAATTGTGAGCCTGATTCTTCTATTAAATTTTGTAAAATATGGTATACGGTGGTTGCCTGGAGGGAAAGGAGAAGGGCCTTTTGTTTACCCTTTCTCCATTCAGGGAGCATGTTCTTGTGGGATCAACAGGAATTTACCCAAAGTAGAAAATGAGCAAATTATTTCGGTTGTGGTGAAAGCAGGTATAGCAGCATGGCACCTCATGCATCCAACTGAAGTAGATAGCTCGTACCCACCAAATTATTGACAAGGTCATCATTGGGAGACATTTAGGGAGACATATATGAAAGGGTTTTTCACCCTTTCCTGGCGTAAAATGCACCAAAAGTGGGCCGGCTATGATGTCTAATGCGCCAAACAAATGTGTTAGGCGCATTGTTCAGAAGACTCAACACTTTTTAATGTGCCTAACGAGGGGCTTTCTGGGGGCGTGTCGCACCACACGTAATATTGGACAAACATATATATATATATATATATATATATATATATATATATATATATACGGGTCACGCCATACTCAAACTAGTAAACACATTTCTGAATGAGGGTTGGAAGAACTAGGCGCATTACTCCTCGAACAGGCACACCTATTTTAATGTGGTTTGCCTGAGCCTGGGGAGTCAAAGTGGAGCTAGATTTGCCATTAGGGCAAAAAATTTCCCATATTTCTCAACTTACACTTGATAATTATCAAACTATATAAAATTAATAATAATTTAAAATTTTATAAAAATGTTATCTAAAAATATATAATATCCCAAAAATATAAAAATATCTCCTATAAAATGTGTTTAAAATAAATAGAATCTAAAACTAATTTTACATTAAATAACCCACTGATGTTGTTGTTCATATTTTTTAGTTTTTACCACATTAAATTTGAAATTTATTTTTGCTACTCTCACCCTTTATTCTCAATATACCAAGAGTCAGCACACCATAGGTCACACTGGGACCTGTGGTCCACCAAACAAGATCACTCCCATAGTTTATATTCCCTGACATGCTATTGCAATAACTTTTTAAAAAATTTCTAGCCTATATATAGATTATACACGTTTGGCGCATTACTAATGCGCCTAACTTCCATAATGCGTCAAACACATAGATGAGGTGCGTCTAACTTTAGACACCATTTATGAGTGCACAAAACCCACTTTCATAGATTCAGGTGCATTATACACTTCGCACAATGCACTTCGACACACCTGTTTGTATACATGTCTCCCTTAGTTTCTCTAGGTTCCTTAGTACATACTTTCTTTGTAAAAGCAGGTTAGCAAATCCAGCCAGCGAGTCTCATATCAATGACTATTATAATGCACGGTCAGAATCGCACAAGGTTAGACTATCTTCTTGATATAGGACTCTAAATTGATCATTTCTAAAAATCTTAGCCAGTAAGATCTTTGCAAAATGGAAATGCCTTACTCAAGTAGATCGAATGGGAGGGCTGTAAGAAGGTACGTTTAAGAAATAAATGTTTTAAGGGAGCTTTTTCTTCAGATTGATGCACCATGTTACAGTATTTACGGGTTTTACCTTCCAGCCTCACAAAGGTTTACTGACCATATTCTACATTGTCCTTAATGTAAAGTGCCAGCCAGCGACCTCTGACATATAATCTTTTTTTCCACAGGTACAGAAATTTGGGGAAACGATTATAACCCACATAAATACCCACTCTCCCATTCCCTTGCCCTTGAACCAACAACTTCATTTTCATTTTATTGATCTCTCATTAGCTCATTAGTCCATAGTTTTGTATATAGTGCTACTGGTGGCCACAAAAATCCTTCTCAGAGAAAAGATCAAGCTGACCAAGCCAAGCCAATCGGAGATCATTTCTGACCTTAAATGGAAAAACATAAAGAAAGTCATGCAGGTGAATTTTTTGCCAAAAGGAAAATATTCTCTTCCATTATCCTGAATGTGATTAATGAGATAGCTAAACCTTTCCAATATACAGCGGCTGAAATAAGTATTGAACACGTCACCAATTTTCCAAGTAGATCTATTTCTAAATCTGTTATTGACATGAAATTCTCACTAGTTTTTGTACCAACTCATCCAATCCAGACAGGGAAAGAAATAAAACCATAGATGTCCATAAATTAAGTTACATGTAATAATAAGAAATGACACAGGAAAAAAGTATTGAACTCATGAAGAAAGATAGGTACAAAAAGCCATGGAAAATCATGACACCAGCTGAAATCTATCAGTAATTAGAAAGTAATCCTGCCACAAAGTGGAAAATGATATCAGCTGGTTCAACTGATGGCCTATAAAAAGGTGTCTCATTACCAAGGTGCCACACAAGAAACATCTCATGGTGGGTGAAACCAGTGAGCTGTCTCAAGACCTTCACCACCTTTTTGTTGCAAAACATACCGATGGCATTGGTTACAGAAGAATTTCTAAACTATTAAACTACTGAAGATTCCAGTGAGCTCTGTTGGGGCTATGATCCAAAACTGGAGAATATATAATTTCACCATAAACTGGCCACGTCCAGGTGCTCCCCCCAAGATTTCAGACAGAGGATTAAAAATAATGATCAGAAGCTTTTCCCAAAAGCCAATGCCCACCTGTGGAGTGCTACAGAAAGACCTGGAATCAGCAGGTACGTTTTTGTCACAGAAAACAGAAAATAATGCACTCAACCTCCTTGGCCTGTATGCACGCTCCCCACGCAAGACTCCTTTGCTGAACGAAAAGCATGTTCAAGCCTTTTAAAGTTTGCTCAACAACATTAAGACAAGCCTGTGAAATACTGGAAAAATATAGTCTGGTTAGATGAGACCAAAATTGAAGTCTTTGGGTGCCATTATACTATGTTTGGAGGCCAAAAGGCACCGCATTCCACCCCAAAAATACCATACCAACAGTGAAGTGTGGGAACATCATGGTGTGGGGCTGTTTTTCAGCATACGGCACTGGCAAACTTCATATAATTGAAGGAAGGATGAATGGACAAATGTACCGAGACATTCTTGATAAAAATCTACCAGAATGATGAAGATGAAACAAGGGTGGACATTTCAGGCAGAAAATTATCCCAAACACACAGCCAAGAAAACTCTCAATTGGTTTCAGAGAAAGAAAATAAAGCTGCTAGAATGGCCCAGTCAATCACTAGATCTGAATCCAATAGAAAATCTATGGAAGGAACTAAATCTCAGAGTTCATAGGAGTCCATGGAAGCTTCAGGATTTGAAGAGTGTTTGTGTGGAAGAACGGGCCAAAACCCCACCTGAGCAATGCATGCGACTAGCTTCTCCATATAGGAGGCGTCTTGTCATCACAAACAAAGGTTTTTGTGCGGATTATTAAATACATTTCAGTAAGTGTGTTCAATACTTTTTCCCTGTGTCATTTCTCTTTATTACATATAACTTAACTTATGGACATCTACGGTTTGACATCTTTGCCTGTGTGGATTGGATGAGTTGTTACCGACATCTGGTAAGAATTTCATGTCAATAGCATCTTTAGAAATTTGTTATATGTTCAATACATATTTCATCTGCTGTTTCTCTTGGCACAAATAGTGAACCTGAAAGGTTAATCAGGAATACTGATAATGCATGATCAAAAATTCCTTATTAGCAATAATGGCGAGTCTTTTGACTTGGTCCCAGACATTAGTCACCCTTGCTAAGATGATATTTTTTTGAGCTCCTAATAATCTGATTTATTGACTGTGCATTGTGCACTGCTACATTGTTCTGTACCAACCTGGGGGCTTTCCTGTTATTTCTTCCTCTTGCACCTCCACCCTCTTTCTTTCCCCAACCTTATTTATAGTGGACAGGGAACTATGTAAGTACAACCCACCCCACCAACATAAAGAAATCTTACTACAGCTCACAAAAATGTTTTGGGATTTTTCAATACATTATATGGTTTGTCAAAGCATTGAAAAATATATTCTGTCACACCAAAACAAGCTATTCTATGGCTATATAGACAGAAGAATGAAAGGTTATGACTAAGGATGAGCGAATCGAATCTGCCGAAGTGGAATTCGTTTCGAATTTCAGGAAAAATTTGATTCTAAACGAAGCCGAATTCCCTGTGGATTCGTGATAACGAATTGTCTTTTTTTCTAAAATGGCCGCGAGCACATGGCGTGACACGGGGCAAAGAACTATGGGAGAAAGAAAGGAATGCCCTCAATGCCATGACATGCAGACATGCAGCCAATCAGCCTCCAGCTAACTTCTGTGATGTCACAGCCCTATAAATAGCCCAGCCATTTTACATTCTGCCACTTGCCACTGTGTCTCTTATGTACATGGATCTCTCTGCAGCAGCACTAGATTCCGATTTTATAGTTACTGGGGTGAAATACCTTTCAACTACACAGTGTGTGTTTCATATACACACATGTTCCTGAACCAGCATTTTTTATTTTGCGATATTGCTCTCTGCGCCAAAGAGTTACTTTTTTCACTTATTGTGGTGAACTATCTTTGAAATGCAGTGTGTGTATTTCTCACATACACACATCTCCATTACAGCCAGTTCAGTCTTTTGGGATATGGCTCTCTGTGCCAAAGAGTTACTTTTTTTACTTATTGTGGTGATTCACCACAATAAGTGAAAAAAGTAACTCTTTGATACAGAGAACAATATCCCAAAATAATAACCTGTTTGTAATGGAGATGTGTGTATGTGAGAAATACACACACTGTATTTCAAAGATAGTTCACCACTGGTAACAAGAGAGGAGGAGCAGAAGCAGCTGGAGAAGGTAGAGGGAGATGAGGAAGACGAGGCAGATGACCCAGACACACTAGGGCAGTATACCGTGGGGATGGAGGCAAGGAGTCCATCAGAGTCACTTATGCAGATGGCCCACTGCATGCTGATTTGCCTGAGTAGTGACAGCCGAATAGTCACCATCCGACAGAATGATGACGTCTGGCTCTCTACCCTCTTGGACCATCGCTTCCGGTCCAAAATGAGGGCTTTTTTTTTCACTATAGAGACATCCTATGTAGTCAGTTGACCGCTGCCTATCTGTGCCATCGTCCATCCTCTCTCAGGTCTGACCGGGGGCTTCCTTGGAACTCACGCACTACTGCCACGGCTGCTGTGGGGGATGTGGGGGTAGGAGCAGTGCCAGCTCCATCAGCAGCAGTCTGAGTCTGGAGTCATTAATGAGCAGCTTTTTTCACCGCCTAGTGAGGAAGGTACTCACCAGCAGCAGCACCTGGAGCAGACCCTGAACCAAAAGGTGGTGGCCTACTTGGACAGCACCCTGCCACCCCACATTGAAGAGCCACTGGACTACTGGGCAGCCAAACTGGATTCATGGCCGCAACTTGCCGAGTTTTCACTGGAGAAGTGAGGCCTCAGAGTGGATGTTCAGTGCGGCGGGGGCCATAGTTACCCCAAGGAGAACTCGCTTGTTCACCCGAAATGTGGAGAGACTCACCTTTGTCAAGATGAATCAGGCGTGGATCAGCCATGCCACCTCACCCAAACTTTGACAAATAAGTCTGGATTCTTCAGGCTACCTGCCTTAGCTACTATTCTGATGTCACACATCTGCTTCCAGCTGCTCCTTCTACCACCCACCATCTTTACCAGGGACTGGTATTGACACCTACCTCCCCACTCTTCACTGGGCCATTATGTAGCCTTCTGATGCTTCTGCCACCTCACCACTCAGTTCTCCTCATGCTGCTGCTGCTGTCACCTCCAGGCTATGTCACCATGTCACTCTCTGGCTTGATGCTGCTGCTGCCACCTCCTCATTATGTCACCTAGCTGCCGCCACCTCAAAATGATGTCATTGTGCCACTCTCTGGCCTGATGCTGCTGCTGTTGCTGCCGCCACCTCCACACTATGTAATTGTGCCAATCTGTGGCCTACTCATGCTGCTGCCACCTCCACAATCTGTCATTGTGCCACTCTGTGGCCTACTCATGCTTCTTCCACCTCCACAATCTGTCATTTTGCCACTCTGTGGCCTACTCATGCTGCTTCCACCTCCACAATCTGTCCTTGTGCCACTTTGTGGCCTAGTCATGCTGCCGCCACCTCCTCAATCTATCATTGTGCCACTCTGTGGCCTACTCATGTTGCCACCATCTCCACACTCTATCAATGTGCTACTCTGTGGCCGACTCGTGCTGCTGCCAACTGATCACTCTCTCACTCGAACACCCTGTGGTTTCCTAATGCTGTTTCCACCATCCACCACTCTATGACGTTGCCACTATGTTTGGTTTTCCTCTTCTTTTAATCTGTCAGAAGGAATGAAAAGGACAAACACAACCGATTGTGTCTTCGGAGAAGCCGTAAGGCCAGTATGACATGGTCCTTTGTTTGCATCAGGATTGTCTGATGATTAGGTAGCCAAAAGCAGGAGTGGATACAAAACACAGAAGACATGCACATATTCCATTTACTTGTCATCTCTGTTTTGGATCAACTCCTGTTTGTTTTTGGCTTTAGCAATACTGATGGATTATTGACCAATTGAAAGCTTGACAGATTGACAGATCAAAGAAAGGGCAAAATGATCAGTGACGTCAACATAAAATTATTGATGACACCCTCTACTCTTTTGGTGGGGGCTCTACATGTATCTAGCATTTAACAGAACAGGTTCTGTCATAATCTGTGGAATCATTTGATGACGGTGTAAAAGGAGTGCACTCTTTGATGCTATAGTGGGATCTTGGCCCTCTGCTAGGTTCTTTCTAGCTGGAGCTGACATTACCCTGTCATGCTGTGTTCCCACTTCAATTATTTGGTTGCTTTTGACCCCGTAACTGCCCAGAAAAGGGAATTGTGAAGCGATTCTAAGATAGGCGCCTTTACTGTTCTGGTGGAGAGCCAGAAGTCGTCCCAGGTGTCACGCATGAGCTGCCACTGACTGACATCAAAATGACACACTTGGATCATCAAGAAATCATTAATGTCATTTCTCTTTTCATAGATTCGGTACAAAATATGGAGGCTGGAATTCCAATGGGTGGAAACGTTACATATCAGCCTATGCTGGGGGAGACCGTTCTGCCGCTGCAGCTCAAGGAGGGTGTTCTTGGCAGTGTAGGAATGGCTGAAGTGCATGCAAAATTTCCTGGCCATTTTTAGAATGTCTTGCAGATGGCTGGAAGACCTTAGGAAGCGTTTGACAACCAGATTAAACATGTGCGCCATGCAGGGCGCGTGGCTCAGCTCTCCTCGGTGCATTTTCTTTCCATTTTTCCATGTTCTTTCCCTTGTCTGTAACCATGGTTTCAGGTTTCAGTTGTTGCGGAGAAAGCCAGGAATCGATTTCGTCTTTCATGAAACGGAGCAGTTCCTCCCCTGTGTGACTTCATTCGCTCAGGCAAACCAGGTGTAGAATTTCGTGATACTGCTGTGGACAGCTTGAGGAGCACTAAGACTTGTCGTTGCAGTGGATGCTGAGGTAGTGGAGGAGGAGGAGGCGGATATTGGCACAGGATCAGCAGTTTGACAACGTGGAGGAGAAAGCAGCGTCTCCTGTCCAAGTTGCTGGTGTGGCTGGACAGGAAGCACATTCACCCAGTGGGCCGTAAAGGACATCTACTCTCCCTGACTGTAGTTACAGCTCCACATGTCCGCACTGCGAGGCACTTTGGAAGACACTGACAGGCTCATGGACTGTCCCAACTTCTCTTCTACATATTTGTACAGGGCTGGGACTGCCTTTTTCGAAAAGAAATGACAGCCTGGGACTCTCCACCTCAGCTCAGCACAAGCCATCAGTTCTCTGAACGGTGCAGAGTCCAACACTTGAAAAGGGAGGGACTGCAGTACCACCAACTTGGACAGGAGCACGGTCAGCTACTGCACCCTAGGATGGCTGGACGCATACTGCTGTCTCTTGGCAATCGCCTTGGTGAACGACTGCTGGCGTGAAGAGTGGCAAGGAGCAGTAGCATCTGGACCGGTAGATGATGGAAAAGACAGACATGCCTTTTGG